>JAOEHX010067348.1:7763-48310 GCA_025448015.1 Bolborhynchus lineola | reverse complement strand
AAACAAACACCTTCATATTACAGCCATGGTTTTAATGTCCCTTAATAATACCCTAACTAAAATGCTGCATTTAAAGAAAGAGAGAGACTACAAGAATTATTTAATATAATCCAAAATTTAATTAAAAGCACAGTAGTTAAACGGTATAAGGCAATATATACAATATAGTAATAACTTATTAGCAGTTTTTTCTCAGTGAGCTCTAGGCTAGGAAAAAATAATGTATTCTCAGAGTGAGACTATTTTGCAATTGCAAATGCTAATTAATCTTTAGGACTGGGAGAAAATATGTTGCTTTTGTATTACAAAAAGAAAATTAGTTCACGGCCATGAATGTGAAACCACTTACAACAAGAAAAGAAAGTGGAAAAAAAAAAAAAAACAAACAACCCAAAAAAGGCAGAAAGAGAAAAAGGCCAATCAGTCTTTTATAAAATCAAACCTGCTCCCTAATAAAGGAAACCCCACTGTTAATACTGTAAACCACATATTAATACTGTAAACCGTATATTAATTTTCTATACTTCAAGATGTTCTCGGTTCAGGTTTTGGGTCTGTATAGTGCAGGTGATAATGAAATAATAAAGCACTTCTCAATTTAAGAAAAATACAATCTAATTGACCTAAGTGATAATCAAGGGAATCAATTACACACAGAGAACAGATTACACCAACTGAAACTCAGACTGCAGGTACACAAGGTAAAGACTGGAGTTCACACAATTACAAAATAAAGGACACAGAAGGAAAATCCATCCAGTGAAATAATGAATAGCAAGAGAAAATTTAACACTCCCCCCCCAACTACGAGAATGACATAATTAGAGAAAACTAATACTGTAACACAGAAAAATTAATCATAGAATAGTTAAGAGTTGGAAAGCACCTTAAGATCATCTAGTTCCAACCCCCCTGCCATGGCCAGGGATACCACACAGTAAACTATGTCACCCAAGACTCCATCCAATCTGGAATGAAAAATGAAAAAAGAACAAAAGATTTTCTAAGATATGACTAGAGAATGGTACCAGAAACAGTTGTCAAAGTAGTACTAGGATGAAAGCAGGAAGATCCTAAGTGGATTAGAGCAGCCTAACCTGGAGCAATGGTTACAAACATTGCAATTAAACTGATCGAAAAAGGAGACAGAATCATAGAAAGTGGTGAAAAATTATAGAACAGCGTTATTATAATGAAGAGAGGGCCACAATAGCAAACTGTGCTTGTTAAATGTGTTGTGGTTTAAGCACTAATATAATACAACTAATACAGGACAACATAGGGGGAGACATCCCTCAGCGGTAGCTGTTTTTGCTGAAAAAAATCAAGATGCATGCTTTAGCTGGTCTGGCAGATCATTAACCCAATAATGGGACCAAAAAAAGTGCAAGGAAATAAAAAGATTTTGTGCCTACATGGAAGATCAACACAAACTGTGTTGGACTAGCTGGATACAGGAGCTTTACAGAGAAGCAAAAACTAGAAGAAAAATTAAACTTGGAAGGCAATTTGTTGCTTCATCAAATATTTACCTTTTAGCATAAATATATTTCTGTATTCCAACTACAGTAAGAAGAATATGCATAAGTATATAAGGATCAAACTAAATCTTGTCTCACTGCTAGAAAACGATACCAACAGATTCAGGTCTTAGATCAGCAGCCCCCAGCTGTTGAAATGGAAATACATTCTGGAACTACAAACACTCTTCAGAAAGTGAGAGGTGGGAGGCAAGGAAAAGACAGCAAGAACAGTCCTGTAGCAGAAACAAAGCAAGTGCTGATGACATGCAAAAGAAGACTGTATTCCTGGATCTAAATAACAGGAGAGAACTACCAAGATTGAAGAAGGAGCTACCTAGCTAGTAGTGGTTCTCCATGGGCAAAGAGCACAGAGAAGGAGCTGGCTGCAGTATGAAATGTAGATGAGTGCAAGGTTTATTTGCTACATGGGCACTGCATCCTATCAATGCACACAGACAGTCCAGCACTGCTACACACATAAGCTAATAAACCCTTCAAGAAAGAAATTGGCCAGGATACCTATCTACGCTAATTTCCAATATATCTCTTACTTACGGTGTCTCAGTGTTGGCAGAAAACATGTCCTGCATTTATATACCATGAAAATATATGCAGGTAGTCCCAATAATTTTGTATTTTGACTTCCGGAAGTGTAAGAGAGATTGTGTATTTGTCCAGAAATCCCAATATTTGCCTGTTTATTTCTGTCCGGGAAGTCCTGCTGAGATATTTGATCAATCAATATTCAGGAACCCAACTAAAAGCAGATACCCGCATTTGAAAGATGTTGCTAGCGAAACTACAGGGTGTATTTAGTAATATTTGAAAGTAATATATATATACACACAGATATATATGAGAAAGCCACCGTATCACCAAGCAAAGCCTAGCTTAAAACAAACTAAGGAACCACATGAATAGGTACTACTCTGGTAGACTCTTCGAATAAGATGCTTCACTTCATAAGCATGCAGCTTTTCCTAAGGATCCAATCTGAGTTTCTCGATTAGCTTAAGGCTGAAGCACTGTAAGTTCTTGACTTGCATACTCTATCTGATGGATTACACATTCTGTTTTTCAAAAAGCTGCAGACAACCCTGTACTGCATTTGGTAGTATAACCAGCAAATCTCAGGGATTCACTTACTAAGCATGCCAACATTACAGAACTGTTGGCTTTACAAAGCTTAAAGTGAAAAATTCAGCATTAGAACAAAGTTACAAAACATTACTGTTTAAAAAGCCCACCTATACTTATTTACTTTTACTCCTTTGGAATAAAAATATAATCTTTGCATAGTTAAATTCAATTCCTGACAATCTCTTTCTGACTTTCATTAGATGTGTTGAAAGTTCATTTTACTTCTTTCAAGTTACCTGTTATCCCAGGTTTTGGTTTTAACACAGATACCTGGTCTATCTTAAAGTTACCAAACCTGAAAATGTCCAAAATTTTGAGTTGGAAATCAAATGAAGCATTAGAAATGTTTAAATACATATACAAAATATGCTTCCGTAAGTGGCAGAAATATATTTAAAGACAGAGATTCTGTTACTTTTCGCTCATTGAGAAAATCCTCCTTTTGAAGGTATATAGATTTTATTCCCAATAAGAAAGTTAATGCTTTATTCTCACAATTGTAATGGTCTATCATCACAATGCAGTACAAAAGAAATACATGGCACAAAACAAAGGCATGATACCAATACTTCAGTAATAAAACCTGAGGAGGTTATTAAGCTAAAAAAAGTTAGTATGTAAGTGTGCAACAATGGCATTTTTTGTGTCCAGAGACACTTTTGCTTCTGCAGTGATCAGCACAGAATACAGCTATCCAAAACAGCACTGAAGATAGCTGAATACATTCAGTGGTACAATTGTGTAGCCGCTGTGTGTAAAAATAACAGCAAGTGACTACTCAAGCAACACAGAAATCAGGAAATTCAGAGTTAAGGCTGATAATTGTATCCTTAACTCACCTCATTGTGCCTAGGTATCCTAGCTCAAAGGGTATGTAAGATCATCCAGAGTTCTGTGGCCTCAAATAGAGGGCCAAATCATACCTAGGCATAACAGGGAGGCCAAATTTAACATGAGTGCACATAAAAAAAAATAAAAATCCTTTAAAATGCATGCAAATTAGACTTGAAAATTCAACCCCCCAATATACTCATGATCTAACTTTGAACAAGATCTAGTTGTCATTTGGAATTCAACTACAACATCCTTATGAAAGCTGGCATGAACAAAGTGTGACCATGCACTAAGTTCTTAGCAAAATTGTGTTTCCTAATGCAATTTTAAAGGCTTTTGCTAGACGCAATTGTAGAGCTGTAGCCTTTTACATATAACTGAAGTTCCTCCACAATTAAACAATTTTTAAGATGGAGCATTTAATTAAAATTGAACAGTAACAGAGCTATGCTGCAATAGCATCATTTGCCATACTAAATTGTTGTTACATATTAACAGTTACTTAGTTTTGCTCATTCACAGTTCAGAATGACACTTTAGAACTTCTCTGCAACAAACAGGCTGTACCAAATCTCTAAGTGGTAAATATAAGAGAAGTATGGGAAATTTAAAAGATTTTTGGGAAAGCCAAATACCTGAGATTTTTTTGGCCTCCAGCGTCACATCAGTTTTGAAAATACAGATCAACAGACCAATAATCTAAATATTATGAAAGTTTTCTTAACTTTGTCTTCCTTCGTGCAGCTGGGTTACTTATAGGGATTCACAGACTGTGGTTTCAAGAATTGTAATAATCTCAGTACTACTCTAAAGAAACTTCTCTCTCACTTACCTTTTACCAGCTTTTGCTTGTCCAGACTCACTGAACAAACAGATCTCAGTGTGACAGGAGACCAGACCAGAAAATACACACAAAAGATCTATAGAAAACTGCTTGCTGATGAACTGCACTGGCTCATAGAAGTTCAACAGCTGAGCCATTGCAAGAGAGGAACAGAACAATGAATCCAAAAAGAGAAAGGTTGGAAAGACCAAAATATTCTGCTTTCGCTGTCAGAATCACCATTCACTTCAGAAAATACTATCAGTTCTCAAAATATAGCTCATCAAGCTGGAACTCTAACTGAAGTTAACTTCCTCCAAAATGAAAATCACCAAAGCCAAACTGTTATTACAAATCCACACAAAATATCAAAACCAGTTGTTTTTCCTTTATCTTTTGACTTTACATTTTAATTTCTCTGACAATCTCACTAGTTGTTCAGTCACAATACCTCAATCCAAGCAAAACTGAAATAACATGAAACACAAGCATATATATGTCTACAAGAAATGTTTTGACTTTGGTAAGCCACTGAACTTGAGTAACAGATAATAAAAAAACATGAGAAAGATATTCTAATCTTATACTCTTCCAAATTACTTTTGAAATATGTATTCCATGTCATCAAGTGGCATAACTGGGCACTACAACTTTAAAATAGCAGACACTTCCAGAAACTGTTTTCCATGCTCAAATTAATGAATCCTTAGTCACTCAAGCCCACCCTCCTTTAAAGCAGCAGGTGAAGAAGGGCAAAGATTAGAAAGTTCCCATACCTCTGTAAAGAGTTTTCAGGCTTAAGAAAATGATAAAATATACATACTTTAAAGAAAGCTACAACATAAAGCAGGCTTTTCATTATTTTATCAGCCTTTAACACTCTGGTTTTGTTAGCAAATCTAACATTATCCAAAATTTCTGATGTACATTCTGTAATCCCAACCGAAAGCTTAATAAAGGTCCTCCTCGCTACTTGCTTTTAAACATGATGTTATACTTTAAAACATGATGTAACACTTCAAAACAAGAAGTGGAAGAGGAGAAGGGAAAAAAAAAACAGAAGTAGTGGAGCAAGCAGAAAATTGTTTGAATCTTTTCAGCACCCACAAGAACTGCAATTCTGTGAGAACTTCATCTACCCACAGGAAACAAGAAAGATGAAATCTGTTGAATGAGGGAAAATCTGCCTTCACCTTCAAAAAACCTCCCTAAATTCATATCAGAGTAATTTCCTTCAATCATGCAACTAGCCTTTGAGTGTAGTTATGGATTCCCCCTGAGGTTCTTTGCTTCCAGGTTATTCTTCAGCCACAGACCACTGATCACTAGCAGTATGTTTGACTAGATAGAAATCACAACCTAAACCAGTGTCTATCAGACCTATTACCTATACAGACATTTGTCAAACTACTGCTGATCATTGTATCCTAAGAATGGTGGACACTGCTTGGCAGGACCCAAAAGCTGCAGTAGGACAAAGAAAACTGTATTAAAAAAGATTAAGGAATAAAGTCACCCACAAGAGCATGAAACAATTAACTGATTATAAAACAAGCAAATTAAACATTATTATCTGCACAACAGAAGCACATGTTCAGAGTAGCCAGGAGACCTATAGATACACCTAATGTTTTAATTGTTTTCCACATTTCTATACTTTTAGCTGGAAGTATTGAGAGACTTCTTTATATCCTGAAATTTAAATAGAAAACACTTCTGCATTTCTGGAAAAAAAAACCCAACCACAACAAACACACACAACCTTCCCCCCCAAAAAAAAACCCCAAACAACAAAAAAATCAAAACACCCGCACCAAAACCACCCAAAATCACCACTCTCCTCACCCCCAAATACCTCAAAAAACCAAACCAACAACCTGCCTGCCATTCTTGATAGAAAGCCTAATAATTTGCCCTTTGATAGTAACGCTTTGTACCTAACACATGTAGCAACCCTACCACTTCTTGTTTGGACTGTTACATTTATCACTATCTGAGAAACAGGTTTTGAAAAAAATCTAAAAAATTTATCAAATACTCCTGCTTTCATTCTGGTTACTTTCTCATGCTTTTCTTGCTTGCAAACAATATGCACATCACCCTGTCAAAGCCAGCACAAAATTTCATACCACTTGGTATTTAATAAAACCAACAGAGATTATCAAACCCAATTTTTCCTGTAGTTTCTAATTCAGACTCACCTTTATGACTTACATACTGAAAACTTCTATGCCAAAATGACCTGCAAATTCTTAAAGGAAAGTGCTATCCTAGAGTAATGCTGCCCTGGCTGCAGAACATTTGAGAAATTCAACAAATGAAAACCGGACCAAAATAAATATCTCCTTCTAGGATTTGTTGAAAGTGGTTTCAAAAAGAAAAAATTTGCTCATCCTGCTGAGAACATTTGTTAAGTAATTTTTACAGCACTGAAGAGTTCCTTACTTTTATTTGAGCCAGATGACAAAGAAGAGCTTTACTCTTCCATACCTGTTGATACTTTTGTCTGACTTGACTGATTAATCTGATTTGCTTTGGTAATAACATTTTAATACACAGTCTCTACTTCCACAGAATTTATTAAAGTTATTTCACCCTGAAAATTGATTTTTATGGATGTATTCACAAAACCATTATTTTTTGCTATTAAGAGCTGTATTTCATGACATATCAAATTAAAATACTGAACCTGCCTTACCTGTTTAGCAAAAAATATCGTATCCAGTCTGGAATCCTGAACAACAGAACCTGCTGGTTCCTCTCCAGGCTGCCACTTGAAGAGGAAAATCAGCCCATGTACTGGCCTAAAAAATAAAAATGATAGGGGAAAAAAAAACAAACACACATGTACTGATGAAAAAACATCAAGCCAGAAATCTCTACTGTAATTTAACTGAATGCTGGTACACTCATTCTGTTAGTTATTTCGTGCTAAACATAGGGAACTCGCACTGAAATTTTTAGATGTGGTCTTTCAATTAGGCAGATTTCATTTACTCCAAGCTTCTGTCCTTATATGCTAAACAATCTCAATGTTAATTAGCATTTCATCAGTAATTAAAGTCAGGACCAGTTTTCCTGGTTACTGTAATTATTACAGTTTCACAACACTCATTTGAATTTGTTAATGACAAATAACCATCAAAACATTTGTCAATCACATACAAGAGCTAGAACTAAAGTTTTGTTAGTCCTTTCAGGCAAAGAGAAGGTCTTGTGAAACTTCACACTCTGAGTTCTCACTCTGAGAACTCTAGTTTTGTCTATTACTAAAATTGTCTCACTTTTCAGACTGCAGGTCTTACATAATGAACAGCTTCTACATCGTGCATTGTAGTTAGTTATTCCCATAAACCAAAAATGTATCAGTAAAAGAAACAGTTCTTACAAAATCTACAGCTATATTAAAGCAAAAACTTATTCATAACATCATCATGCATTTAAAGCCATCACCACAATGATGCCACAAAAGGCTTATCTACAAAAGGTAAACATACTACTGCACTGCAGAAGAAACTTTTCCTAAGCTCTGACCAGCAGACTGAGATGTCTTTTTAAACAGTGGGCCCACTGAGGGAATTTGAAAAATTCTATGTGTTGTTATATTCTTTAACTCTTAGTGTTTAAATATTGTGTAAAATACATGTGCACGGGGAGGAAGCTGGCTATCACTCAAGACTAGGAATACATATATCAGACAGTACAAGCAAGCAAAGCTGTTACTTTATGAACAGATTAAGTAACATTCTGATGAAGAAATATACGAAGTACATGGTGCAGGCCGTAAATAAACCACTTTTCAAAGATCATTTCCGCTATTAAGGTGTCACTTGTCAAATACCTCCAGTCAGACAAAAAAAATCTAAAGCTGTGTTTTCTGTACTAACTGCTACTTCTTCTGAAACATTAACTATAAAAGTGTATGATATTCACACAGGAAGAAAGTATGGTTTGGGTTAGATAACATTTTCCTCTTCAAATCTTGTATGTGAAAATGCATTCTACTTAATTCATCCCAGACAAAATGGTAAAAGAATGTTGCCTGATGAGGCCCTAGCTGTTCCAGAATCAGTAATTGTCAGTTACAAGACCATTTGCCTTCATAAACATATGGAAGTGTTCTGCAGGAAAAACAAGTTACAAAAGCATGTGTGTACAGTGAATTAATTTAAGGCAACAGATATACTGTTACGTGAGGAAGAAAGAGATAAAGCAAGAAGTTGGTCAAAGAACTTGTCAAGCAATGACAAAAATCATTACACATCTATTTTTACATTCTAGCTACTATTAGCATCTCTTTCCAAGACGACAAAAGCTAGACAAAGAACCAAGACATTAATAAAACATAATTTAATTGCCAGGTATTCAATTAAAATAAAATCTAGTGAACCGCTGCGCCACCAAAAAAGCCACCCAAATTTAATACACATTCTTTCAGTAACTTCAAACGTAAATAAAACCTACACAGATTAGGAAAGTGCCTTACTTCAATTTTTCGAAGTTCTCTGGTTCCAAACTCCATATTTCTTCAACTTGTGCTCCCCTGCAACCTGAAAGAAGGAATGATACAGGTTTCTTCAACAACCCCATTTAAAAGGGACACAGCCAGTAGAGACAGACACATAGAAAAAATATATCTACAATTTGTATGTGCATGCTATGGAAAAGTCTATTTATGAGCTTTAATGCATCCTCATCAGAAAACCAAACAAGATAGTCCAAGAGAAATTACTTCAGGAATTTCTCTTGCGGCTCATGACAGAAAGATTGATTCAGGTAAATAACCTGGGCATTTAACTAGGGTCCCAAGCAGCCCCAGCCAGCCTTCATGCTGCCCCAGGCTACATCCTTGGTGCAGCCTCTCCGAGTATGTTGACATGAGCTTAGCCTTGGCCTGCCAGACACATGGATGCTCTCAGGGGACTGGACTGGTTTTAACATCATGGAAGGATTTAGGACTTGCTTCTTTAGACCCAGGGAAAAAGTAGGAAGCAGACAGCCAGGCCACTTTTCATGCAAGCAAAATATTAAATAAAGTTGGAAACCAGTATACATGAACGAACACAAATGCAGGATAAGCACATATGGTTTAGACTATATAATGACTTACAATTTATGGCTAAGGAATGCAGCAGTGGAAATGACATCTAGTTAAAAGTTCTTTCTTTCTGGAAGTCACAGAAAGTGAAGGACAGCAGTTTCTCTTTACATATGATTTTAAACAGCATCTAATATGTTGATGTCTCTTCCTAAATTGCCCTTCTAGTAGCACTGGGGAAACATAGGGCTTCACAGAAGTTTGAAGAGACCTCCGCTTTACACAAGAGAAATGAATAAGGGAACATGCAATGAGCTATGTTTGTAGCAAAGACAATGGGATCCTTTTGTAGTCCATATCCACCCTGCAAAATAAAGCAGGCATTTCTGAAACAAGGAGAAAAGAGAAGGCTCCAAAGAGAGTGAAGATGAGGTCAAATTTGATGTGACAAGCAGTGCAGAAAGAGAGAAGGAGGATCCCTCAAGGGTCAATACTGGGACCAGTACTGTTTGATATCTTCATAAAAGACACAGCGGGACTGAACGTACCCTCAGATGAGACCAAACTGAATGGTGCCATTAATACTCTTGAGGGAAGCGATGCCATCCAGAGGGACCTTCACATGCTTGAGGAGTGGGCCTGTGTGAATGTGACAGAGTTCAACAAGGCCGAGTGCAAGGTCCTGCACCTGGGTTGGGCAATCATCCAGCTCAATATAAAATAGGGAATAAATACACTGAGAATAACCCTGCAGAGAAGGACTTGGAGGTACTGGTGAATGAAAAGCTCCACATGAGCCAGCAGTGTGTGCTTGCAGCCCAGAAAGCCAACTGTATCCTGGGCTGCATAACAAGAACCATGGCCAGCAGGTTGAGGGAGGTGATTCTTTCCTTTTACTCCACTCTTGTAAGTCCCTTCCAATCCATTCTATCATTCTATAATATAGAAAGTAATCTTGTCATATAACATACTTACTCTGTCTTTTGTTGTCTCTTCTACATGTTCTGAAAACCTGTTTCTTCAGAGGTTTAAGTTTTCGGTGTAATTTAGAATAAGCCCCTGGGCATGATGCAGCTGAATATTTTGATGTATTTGATCGAGTCAACTTTCAAAATAAAAATATAGTTTAATCTCAAGAGCTCACATCCACCCTAGCGCATTTTCATTGAGGTTAGCTTAGGAAAGACAGTCCATTGCCTTGGCTGTTTGCTGACAACCTTGCAAGTGATGCTGGTCAACAGTCACACTATTGAAAGGGTCATAGTCACACTAACCCTAGCAAACCCAGGGAAATCAGAGTTAAGTACAGTGACTGAGTGTCAGGAGATTGACATTGCTGCCTGTTTGAGGGCTAGCAGGGAAATATCTGTAGGAAAAGATTTGACCTCACAATAATTGCCACTCTCCAGAAGGCAATAAAACAACAAACTGTTCAAGGATTCAAAGAATTTGTAGAGTTTCACACCTCAACTTTTCTCCAGTAGAGGACAAACCGGTTCAGTAAAATTGCTTTCACTTGCCTGTTGCGACCAACCTATAATGCTGGGAGCTTCAGGACACCATTTACAATTACCTACTGCTTACATACTTCCACCTGTAACATTGTACCTGCAGGGTAAATTGAGAGATAAATGGAAGTTTCCTAGTATTCAGAGCTTTCTACAGAAGCAAGGAATATAGTATATTCACACCTAAAATAGAAGGTGTTAGGATCCTTAGGAGCAAGATCTCTACACCAGTAGAAACTTAACCAAAGCGGTATTTCTTTGCTGTCTTCACATGTACGTCTGTCCTCAAGGGAAAGTCTGGATGATAAAGAGCTCAGTCACTGCTGGGAGAAATTCAGGGAAGGATAAGGTGTTAATGGCTGTGCTGTGTCTCACTTGCCATTACTTCAGTGTGATCTAGAAGTTGGGTGAAAGCACTTGGCATTTTGGTATCTTTTCCTGGCTGATTTCTAAGTTTAGTGTGGAAAGTTAAGGTCCTACAAAGGCTGATAAAATCTACAGGTAGACTGATCTTGTGCTTTTCTTCAAAATAGCATCACCAAGCCACAGTGAATGGAGGAGATCTGTTCTGTTGCAGATTTCTCATTTGCAGTGCTGCATCAGGGATCAAACTGAATTTTAGCCCGTGGCTTCCTCTGGCTAAGGTCAAGTATTAACTTAGTCTCAGAATTCCCAATTTTAGTTATACTGCTTCTGATTTTCTGTAATATGTTCGCATTTTACACGTAGGAGTTCAGCTATGTATTTGCTGCAATTTACCACTTGAAAGCTGAATGCAGGCATAGGTCAGCTGAAGAGAACAGAATCTCTAATGCAATGCAGCAGATTATATAAACACATTTATTTGCTTTATGACAACAATCAAATTCAGCAGATGATAAAGATTTGAAAAAGTAAGTGTAACCCTGGAGGTAACAGAAGCTCTCATTTTCCTCTCCTGTTCAATCACTGAATAATCTCTAGTGATGTTGCAGAGGCATAATGCTGAAATTTGATCTAGACTAGGATGGTTTTGTATATTTTTTGTCAGCTGACATTACTTCCCAGAGTTTTGCTGTGTCTAACACATATATCTTCTCAGTCATGTATCCAGATAACAATTTAAGCAACAATCATTTCAGATTAGGTGGATTAAAAGAAAAACAGAACAATTTTTCCTAGTCATAGAATAGTTTTTGGCATTTATGTAGCCTCCTCTAAACAAATATTGTTAATTGATTTAATCCTCAGTATCCTTGTAAAGCAGACAATTGTCATCATCCTACTTTCACATCAGGAGAAATTTGAAGATCAAAGGATAGATTATTGCTCAAAACTCATAATTTACATTGCAAGTCTAATTCAAATCCACAGAACTTAACTTTATGATGTAATCATGATGTCCTTCTTCCTTCAGGGCAAAAAAGCTGTTGTACTCAAGGAAATAGTGGTTGCCACAGCATGGAAAACACAACATAAAATGATTCTGGGCCTGTAATTCATTATAATAAATCGCTTTTTGTTATAAACAGCACTATTTAATGCAATTCAAAAATCTGACAGCATCCAAATGAAAACAAATCTGAGGTTCCTTGTCTTTTGAAGTACAAGCTGTTGCAGAGCTTTGTTCCTCTGATGTTTGGTATAGCAACTGTTTTTAAACTATATTTATTTGTAGCCAATTGATACACTTTTACTCCTGATTTATCAAAGAGCCCTTCTTCTTTGGTAGTTGTCTTTTCTTCATGCTGAGACACTGCAGACAGTTCGCCTTCTGTCTCCATAGTGCTTCACTGAGCTAGTTTATTTCTTTTAATTTCTTCCAGTTACCTAGGCTCTTCATCTTTGCTGATCTCTTCTACCTGGTATTCAGTGACAGGAGGTGTGGGAAAGGTTCAAAGCTGTATGAGAAGAGTATCAGACTAGATATTAGGAAACATTTCTTTACTGAGAAGGCAGTCATGCATGGGAACAGGCTTCCTAGAGAGGTGGTTGATGCCTCATGCCCGTCTGTCATTGTTTAAGAAGCATTTGGAAAATGCCCTTAATAATATGCTTGAATTTTTCATCAGCCCTGAAGCGGTCAGGCAGTTGGACTTAGATGATTGTTACAGATCCCTTGCAACTGGAATTACTCAATTCTATCCTATCCTATCCTGCTGATGCCAAATGTTAACGAATTGCAAACATTATTAGTACTACCGCTTGCTATACATAAATCTCATACTCGAAATTAGTCAGTGCTGTAGATCCTATGCAAATGCCTGTGACCAAGAATATTCCCAGTTGTCATCACTAATGTATAGTCATAGCAAAATCAGTCCTGCAAAGGTCCTGTCTTTCATTAGTTGCATTCCCTTGCTTTGTAGGCAGTGTGTCACTCTTGTGGCATAGGTGTGTGGTGGCAAACGAAACACTCCAATGAATAACATATTGGCTTCAATGCTCTCCTCTTCTATTTTTCCCCTTATAATAACTCTTTCACTTTTGTGAAATTATAAAAAAAAAATCAAATGAACCACCAGTTATTCAAATGATAACCCTTTTGGTAATCATGCTTGGGACTGTTTATTTCATCTGGGAAACAACTTCTAAGAAGTTCACTGGATGTTAGTAGAAGATAATGGCTTTAATGCATTAGGTGTTACTCTTTGTTTCTGTCTTGTTTGCAGTGTTTAACTCCCTTGATTACTGTATACAGTGTACTTTATGGATGACCCTGCTTCAGACATAACTTTATCCCTTTAGGGAAAAATCTTACTCAAGATCACCCAGGGCTGTATAAAACTTCCATGTATGCTAGCTTTAGGCCAACACAAGTGCATTACAAGTAGGTTAACCAAAACCATAGAAAACTTGTCTTCCTTTTCACCCTCACTGCCTTCTGTCTCAGTGATGACCAAGGCAAAACCAAGGGATTTCTATATGATTTATTAAACAAAAAATAGCCAATTTTGTAACTTGGAACAATTTCCAATTAAAGCATTTTCTTAGTGCAAAATACGGTTTCTCAACATTAGAAGCCATTAATGTTGCCAATTTTAATGTCTCATTTGAGGCCAGATCTCCATGCCTGGAGTCTCTGCATTTTGATTCCTCTAAAAGTATCTTTGATAAAAAATGCTGTCCTTCACCCAGGTAGATTAAGCTCCTTTACCAGACTGCATCCCCCATGCACCAGTGCAGGAACAGCAGTGGCTCAGCTAGGGGAGGCCACGCAGTGTAATGAAACCCAACCCAGAGATCTAGTTTACAGGGGCATGGGCAAGAATGGAGTTGAACTATAATTCCCTGGAGGCATATACCTACTATTGGATATTTTGACAGTCCAAGGTTTTGTGTGGATTTTTTTTTCATTTGTTTTGGTTTTTGTCTAAGATAAGAAAGTAATTGTAGAAGAATTAAAAATTCTGTCTCAACAGATATTCTGATTTTTCATCCCAGTTGGTTCTGTTGTTACATTGCTTACACATAAACCCAAACAACTGCTCTTAAAACACTGTCAAAAACCAAACCACCCTTAGTAATTTCTAATTCTGTCTTGGGTAAAGATCAATACCTAATTGGCTACAAACCAAGATAAAGATAAAAAAAAAAAAAAGTGGAAAGACTTGGTTCCCATCCTTTATACCTACCACTTTTCACACCACAGCTCTCATTATCTGAAAAGCAGCGTGAGTTCTGTAACAAAAGCCCTCATCCAGCAGCACGATGCTTGTCTAGAAGCTAAAAGGCTCTTCCATCATTCCCGTATCAGAGCACCTCCAGCACATCATTCATGCAACTGATGGAAAGACCATTTTGGACAACAGAAGCTGTAGCAACAGGGTGGGTGGTATAGGAATGTGGGGGGAGTGAGAGCTCATAAGATCCTGCATTTTAGCCAGAGGCAGAATAATGGTGCTGAGGAAGACTCAGTAGATAAAATAAATGCCCAAGAGCTGCTGAAGATTTTTCATGTGTGTAAGTGTTAACAAAACAGTATGCAGTGATCTACTCTCAAGCAAAAAGACCCCAGTCTGAAGTAATTCACAAGGCAAGATAGCCAATGGTATTTTTCTACAAAAATAACCTTATGAAAATAAAGCTTTTGATTTCCTTAGGCTGGAACCAAGAACACTGCACAAGTAGAACTCTGTAGGGAACATCTGGAAGAACTGTTTTCCCTAAACATGCATTACACATATAGCCAAGTATAGGCAGCTCTAAACCCGCAGCAAAAACGAACACAATAAGGTCACATTTCTACAAGTATTTATTAATGTACTTTAGCCATAGCAGAACTGGGGCATGGAATGTATCAACATAAATTCATCAGTCAGCTGGAGCCTTTCTTTTAATCCTTGTGGGCTGTGCGGGAAGAATTGAAAATGAAGAAAATGGGTAGGCAGAACAGCATATTGACTATGACTAAACAAACACGTACATTTTTCAAGTGTCAAAATACCTCTCATTGTTATGCTTTGAACTTTCAGCAAAATGGGAGTTATTTCAAAATGATCTGGAATCACTCATCCCATATTACAGTAGTAATAGACCCTTCATTTCTCCTCGTGAAGTAAATGTTACTGTGGGGACTGGTAAATTTGCTGCCGCCTGTCAGTCAGGATCCATCAATCATACACCAAAGCCCTAAACAATTCTGACTTAATGAAATGGGAATAGGAAATAGAAGAAGGACCTATTTTATTACTATTCACTGAAGCTCTTTGGCTATACTTGTTCCTAACACTGCTTTAGGAAAATCTTAAGTTTCTCTTACATAGGAGGAATTAAATTCACATGTGCCACCCCTTTTGTATTAGTGTATGGGTTTTAGAAGCTCACTCTTAAGGCCAGGGAAGAGCACGTGTGAGATAAATATGAAAGAAAATTGGTCTTTCTTTCCTACAGTGATAGCTGCATTGAAAGCAACAATAATAAACCCAGGACGCTGTCTGAAACCAGTGTGCACTGAACCCATAGTAGAATTGTTAATGTCATACTTGTCATGTGCACAAGCAGTCCCTTTGAAGTTCATGCAGCCATGCTGGTTACATCAAAGTATGTGTAAAGAGAAGTTTCTTTCCTCTAAGAAAATAACTATCCCCAGTTTATGATCCCGGCTGCTTTGTTCTCTCACTTTGTTAACTTTGCATGAGAGATCGTATTTTACGAGGACTCACTTAAAAGCATTTAACTATCAAGGATTATCTGAATAGTAAGCTATATACATGAAAATACAGTAATATTTCTTAGACATTGGTATATGTGCTTTTATTTCTGCCTTCTCTGCTCTTCTACTATGGAACAACTTCATTAGTAGTATTTTGGTAGCAGCTTATTGAGTTATTTTCTTCTCATCTCTACTGTTCTTGGGATGTTCCACCTGCTCATTAAAATGCCTAATGGCCTGATAGTTACATTCAGCCTCATGTATTTGTAAAGCTTCAATTAGGTCCATCAAATAGCTTAGAATTTCATTTGGAAATGGAGGGAGGAATATTGCTAGGGAAGGAAAATTGCCTTATCCAATAAGAAGCTTCAGCAAATCCTCCTTTTTTGAAAAAAAAACAAAAAAAAACAAAAAAAACAAAAACAAAAAACCAAAAAAAAACCCAAAAGATTAAAACCCAGGCTCTGAAACAGACTCAGTACAGAACTTTCCCTGCCTTTGCTTCCTGGTCATCTGCCTGTACCTCTGTCCAACTTGTGCTCAGGATATAACATCTTATAAAAGCTCACATGCCTCATGGGCAGCAAGGCTGAGCCTAGGAGTAGATCTCAGGCACTTTTAGCTTGCACAAGGGATGCATCTTAAGTTTCTTGCCTGAACTTGGGTTAAACCACGACACTTGGAAAAACTTTTTCCTGCTGTCTCTGTCTTAATCCAAGGTATAGATGCTTTAGATCAAGAATGCCACCTAGTCATGAACCTCAGCTTCTGGAGGCATGTTCACATTATGCTTCCTTGAACTGCTATGAGAATGACTAAATTATGCTTAAAAGACAAAAAAAAAAAAAAAAGATAAATCAAATAAAGTCATCTAGCTTTATATAAAACAGTCCAGAAATCCCAAAACCTCTTCCATTTCCCCACCCTGAGGACCGCATCTGCACAGGAGACATACCTGCTGCATATAGTACCAACAACATAGGATGGAATAAGCCCACACCACAAGCATCAACACTTCAGGACTGAGGACAGAACAGCCCCACTGTTTAGGAGGTAGGCCAGCAAAATACTTTAATCAGGAAGCTCAGTTGCAGACAGGTGTATGTCTGGGAGCGAGGCAATTAACAGCAGCTGACACAGCCTGGAGTCAGCACTGGTAACAATTTTCCCCTCTGGCTGCTTTCATAAAATCAAGGCAGCTGTGATGCCTACTGCCTGCCCTGCTGAACTCCTCGGGGTTTCTGGAGTCCTCTCACAAGCATATAAAGAGTTGTTGCTACAGAAATTATCCCTTACCTGTCAGCATCCTGTAACCAAGAGGGTATTTGATTTGTACTTGTGTATGTGCAGAAACAGGTCACCAAGAGGGAAATGGGTTTTCTTATTTCAGTTATCATACAGATGACTATAAGCACATAGAGGAGGTTGTTCAGAGTGTAGCAATGTAACCCTATTAGTCTTTTGTCAGTTTAATTTGTGGGATTAATAAGTTTACAAAGAAGCTGAGCACCAGCAGAAGTCAATTGCTTTTCTTAACCCTACCTTAGTTCTTCACTTTAAGGTCACATCTCAGCACACTAAACCTGATGGCAGCAAGATGATTACCAACAGATGAATTGGGTTCCTCCCCAGATGTGCAGAAAAAATTAAAAAAAAACAAATGGCTAAAAGCGATTAAGTGACTATTAGGAAAAAGCAGCAGTTCTGCTTGTCTGTCTGATATGGTACATCTTTCTAGATGTTTCTTCTTCCTTGCTGTGTTTCCTCATTCCTTGTCTCTCCCCCTTCCTTCCTCTGGACCCCTTTCTTCTGTAATTTCCAAGAACACAGCAATGGCTCCCCCTGTGATCTGTCACAACCTACTTGTGCTACCAGTTTCTGGTGGCTACTCTGCCTCCAGTGAAAAAAATCTCACTCTATTACTGCATTGCAATTAGTTCCCTGATATTTTAATATATTCAGTTAGCATTTCCATCAAGCTTAGTAAGCATATACTTAAACAGTAGCATATTTTTGGGAAAAAGAAACAACAGGGTATGCAGTTCTAACATGCCTTGGGTATCAAGGCATGATGCTAAGGGGTCAGGCTATACTTAACTTACACAGAAGTGCAGTAATTTCATTGAAGTGTTCTATCTGAAGTAACCTACCACTGTAAGAAAGTTGAATCTGAATATTAAAAATAAGGAAAGATATATGTAAGGAGTGAACATTGCTAGGTTTTGGGGTGCAGCAAGTAAATCCATGGTATTTGGATGAAGCAATCAAGTTACCCATTTATTACCCTAGGAAGATCAGGATGCTAGGAGAGCTAGAATAGAAATCCAACCAAGCTGCAAGTGTTAGTGGACTGTACTGATTGATGAAGTCCTCCCACAGTAAGTCACTAACTAATCATTACTGCAGGTGCAGTTTCCAGCAGAAGAAGGTGGTGGGTATGATTATAGCAAAAGACTGGCTCTTCTCTGTCTAGCTTTTCTTATCATAAAATCATTTGGGTTGAGAAGCACTTTTAAAGGTTGTCTGATCCACCCCTGTAATAAGCAGGGATATCCTCAACTAGATCAGGTTGCTGAGAGCCCTGTCCAACCTGACCATGAATGTTTCCAGGGATAGGGTAGCTACCACCTCTCTGGGCAACCTGTTGGAAGTGTTTCACCACCTGCATTAAAAAAATTCTTTGTTGCATCTAGTTTAAATCTAACTAAATCTTTTAGTTTCAAACAGTTACCCCTTGTCTGTTACTACAGGCTGTATAAAAAGCCTGACCTCATCTTTCTTGTAAGCCCCCTGCAAGTACTGGAAGGCTGCTATAAGGTCTTCCCTGATCCTTCTGTTCTTTAGGCTGAACCACCCTGTCTCAGCCTGTTTTTATAGGAGAGGTGCTCCAGCCCTCGGATCATCTTCCTGTGGCCTCCTCTGGGCTCACTCCAGCAGGTTCATGTCCTTCTTGTGCTGGGAGCCCCAGAACTGGACACAGTACTGCAGATGGGGTCTCGAGAGCTGAGTAGAGGGGGAGAGTCACTTAAACAGGTTCATTATGCAGTCAGGATAGCAAGTTGGAGCAATCATCTTGAGACGTGTTTCAGCCAGATCACAACAGGCAAGCTAATAATGGAGATGTAGACCAAAATGCATGTTTGAAGTTTGACCTGCCAGAGAACTATGTCCTTCAGAGCCACTCAAGTGAAACACAGCTGACTTCTATGAATAAAAAGATACCTCCTTGAAAGAAATGTTGTTTAGAAAAGGGCATGCCAATTTTGGGAATCACGAGTTGCCTGCAAGGTTCCCTGAGATACTATCAGAAAGGTAATGTCACACCTCCAATAGCTGTCACAGCAGGACGTTCTGTGTACTCCACGCAATACAGTTCATGGTTTCAACCTCCTACTGAGATACTGGTTTCTATGCAGCGTGACAAGGCTGTCTGCTCTCATGTCATACACAATGAAGTTGAGCATTTTATCAGATGGAATACATCACGTTTTGTTGGGGTTTTAGATGGAAAAAAACCCACACATGCAGTAAAAGCAATGTTGATGGATTTTGAAAGCATCAATTAGTTGCTTTGTTTATGCATCTCAGTATTCAGTTTATCCCCTAGTGTAGCTCATTGTTCTGATTTTATTGAGAAGTGTTACTTGCATGCTATGACATGTAATAATTAGCCCCTCAACACAGCCTGCCAGAAGGTGGTGTAATACACAGGATGAGCTGCTCAATTAGGGGTTGCCAGGAGTTTACATGACAGCAATCCAACTTTTATTATTCCACTGATGTGTAATGGGCAAGGATTCACGGTGACCCCTGGGATGAAAACAGTGACTGTCACCTCCAACTGTGGGCTGTCACTGGCCCAACTCGAGCCCTGCACAGTTCAAAGATTACCAAAAGCAGCAGAACACATCACATTTAATGGATGTAAGCAGACATGTAGTGGTTAAATTATATGGTATTCCATCACAGACTGAATGGTAAGTTATGTTTTCCCTTTGTTATTTTTCATTTTAATTAATAATTGATAAATTGATAAAAAAGTCTGATCTTACTCTTTGAAACTTGATGCTCGATTCCTTGAATGGGTGGCACAGCCATTCAGCAGAAGTTTAACAGCATTTCAAATACAGCATCAAGTTGCCAGAGCATGGCCTCCTTAGAGGGCTTCACTCCCCCAAGAAATTTATGGCCATACAGCAGTATGATATACCATGGCAGCAGTGAAATCACTGTCCCTGGAAGTGTTTAAAAACCTTGCAGGTGAGGCCCTCAGTGACATGGTTTAGTGATGGACTTGGCAGTGCTGGGGTAATGGTTGGACTTGTTGATCTTAAAAGTCTTTTCCAACCTAGCTGATTCTGTATTCTCCTAGGGGAACTCTAGAGCACCTGCTTGGGTAGACATGTTCATTTTAGAATAAAACTGGCTTAACTACACTTGCCTCTTTTCTGTGAAAGCTGCTTGTCAGCTTATCTGTCTCTTTCGATTTGAGATTTCATTGCATTTGCAGGCAGAACTGACAGGCACCTTCCCTGTTTTGTTCTATCTGCAGTTCAGTGTCATTCAGACAAGGCAACACAAAAAGACCAGCACTCCTAAACAAATGAAAACAAATGTTTTATTTACAGGAAAAGATCTGTACACTGTGCATACTTAAAAATATACAAAATCATAATAGAAAATATAGAAAGTGTTAAAATGTATACAAACACTGCTTAAAAATGTGACTCCTGTAAAATCTTAAGCTTTGTTATTAGAGTACACATTCATTTAAAAAAATCATCATACAAAATAATTCTCAAAGCTATTAAAAAAGTACACGGTCTTATTTGAATAGTTCAATGACTACATATTGTAAGAGTGATGAGATCATATGAATAAATGAAAGGCTTTTATACACAACTCTTTATTTCAAGAACAAAACTCTGAATCTGATCACTGAGCCAAAGAGAAGAAATTTGCAGAGTCAAAATTCATTCAGTAATGCAGGTATGCCCAGACATGGGCTACTTTAAATTTCAAACAGCTAAATCAGGTATCCTCGTTGTGTGTCAGAGGATAGCTCCCATGAAAGATTCAGCTGCTTTCTGATGGCAGTCTTCTACATTACCTCCTTGGAAAAAAAACCCGACCCAACCCAAACCCAATTTAATTTACTCAATAAGCATCAACTTTAGAGAGCATGAAAGGAAAAATACTAGATATTTATTTTGCAGTCAGTGCATTTAATATCCTTTCATGGTGCATCTGTGTCACTGTCCAAATGGCATCTTCCATCCTTAAAAACTGCTGAAGAGAAGGAAATGAAAAAGTAAAACCCACTATAGACTTGATCGGTCTACATGTGTTTTGAACTCCTGTTTAATTCAGTCCATCTCTAAAATGGCTGTGTTCAGTCTGTGCAACCATCAAGTGTAGACACCTGTCTTCAGTTAAGAAAAAAAACTCTCGGTTTTCCTGCCTTTGGCAAGAGTTCTCCAGCAGCAAGTTCAGAATTTGGATGTTTTTACCAAAGTGAAAGTGTCCTGACCAAAGATGTGCAATGATTTAGCTAAATTTGTCAAAGAGAGTGCAGATTAAGGTGTGTAAATCACCCCTCACTCTCTCCCCAAAGGTACATACTTCTTGTATCACGGTAATCTCAATGACTTTACCAGAGTTTCAACACCATACAACTGCACAGCAAGGTAAAAAAAGACGTAGTACTTTAATCCAAGGAATGACTGAGCTGTGAGTTTATGCTCAGGTAACATTTAGAACAATGAAGGAATGCAACCATTTATTTTCTAGCAAAAGGATTTCAGCTCAAAATGAGGCAAACTCTTTTTTTTTTTTTTTTCTTGAATAGACAGAAGAATACCTTGATTTAACCATCCAAAGGATGAATGCATAAAATGATAGAGCACCACAAGTCAGAAAAGCTACAGAATTCACAGTGGAAAAAGAGAGTAGAATGAAATTCAGCATCAACTCAGCACATTTCCTTAAGCTGCTGCTGTGTTTCTGGTTTGTTTCAAAGTTCACTGTTATCCACAGCAACAGGGCATAGAAATGAGGCTCCATAGCTTTTGAAGGCAACTTACTCCTACTTGTCTGTAATACTTCATAAATTCTAAACCTGCATTATTGCAACATGTGTGAAGGGAGCTCAAGGGGTCCAGTAGCAGAGGCATTTGCTTGGCTGATGATGCACCTCAATAGCTCAGTTTGTGCAAACCTCTCTTGTCTACAGTGCTGTTCCACTCTGTTAGCATGTGACAGCCACACGGGAGAGATGCAAAGCCATGCCTGTATCTTTCCTTCCCCCAAAATCATGATCTGGGTGGAAAAAGGCTTTTTTTTTTCACACTGTCTGCATTTAATATATGTATCTAAATCCAGCACCTGCACGTGTTATTATTAAAAGATACATAGTTCAGCATTAGTACACACTCCCCGTTTTAAATTTACTGAATGTGATTCTTTGTAAGTATCACTGCCCTCACGTGGGATGGGGAAGTGCCCATAACTGCAAAAATATGTGGTGTGCTTTTCTAAAAGCCAGCAATGCCAATGCCACAGAGCATAAGCAGTGTTGAGGGGAACACCTCTGCAGGTCCTTTATGACCCCCTTTTATTTATCTCTGCCCCTTCTCTTCTCGCAGCAAATGGAGGTGAGCCCTCAGTTAGCAGATCAGGTACACTTGCACTTGTGCCAGAAACCAAAGGAGGGCAACGTAGGGGAGTAAAATCTCTTTAAAGGAGCCACAAGGTGTTTGAGTAGGCAGACAAATAAAACATCACAGTGGAAACAAGTGTTGGGAAGCCACCTGAGGGATGCTTTTTTTCGGGCATGCTTGGGATGCTTAGGCATCACAAGCTGGTCTTCCTCCTCTGTGAGTAAGGGTTTGCAGCACAGCTCTGCGTCATCTTCTGAGGTGATGGTGCTACAGCACCCATATTTGCACTTGCAGAAGGAGCACTGAATGCCATATAAATCAGGCAAAGAAAAAAGTATCTGCTGGGAGGCCTTGAATGCGGACAGCCCAGTGTGTTAAGAATATAGAGTTCATTCTGTATCACCTCAGACCTAGTTCTGCATTGTTAATTAAATGATACATTAAGTAGGTATGCTTAGTGCTTATTATGTGAAATTTTATAATTTGCCTTATTCTGTACAACAGCTATGTTGATTGCTCTGACAAATTACTGAGGAGTAATTCTGGTGTGGGTAGTTGAATAATGCAGTTGGTATTTTTCTTCCTTGTGAAAATCAAAGTTAAAGGTTAGTGGCTACAGACCAGCCAAAGTGATATGCTACTATTACTTTTCAGAACTTGAGAATTTCCTAGTCCTAGAAAGCTGATCAACTAACTGCCTTCCTTTACAAACATGTGTTAGCTAACCCTGCATACAGGAGAGACAGACATGTTTGGTTGCACTGTTCCAACTTCCTATGCACTAAACACATGGAAAAATAGATTAGTTCTATGTAGGTTATCTATTCTCCACATGGTCAAATAATAGTGTTATTAAGAAATCAGTATGTAATATATCCAGAATCTAAGGCTAGTATGAGTAAAACCTCTTTGTTTTGACATGTACCAAAGTGATTCATGGACATAACTATCCACATAGCACAGAAGTACAGTTTTTAGATTATCTGGTCATACTTCCTGTCAAGGAATCTTAAGAGGATCATAAAGCCCAAATTAAGAAACTACAAAGAAAAAGAAGGGTAAATCCTATGTAAGACACACTTTTCACTTCTGATGAAGGAAATCCATCAGACCCAAAAAGCAGAGTGAGAGAAAAAGGATTTTGTGATTATACTTATATTACTATTGAAGAGGAAATAGTCATTAATGCTCTTTATACTCTCTTGCCTTTCTGTTGCTTAAGACAAAACACAAAATTTACTTTCCACCACAACCACTTAGCTATCCTTTTCAGTGCCTCTTTGAGCTGTCTGCCTTTTTACTGAATGGGCATGAGTAGGATATAGCTGTGCTTTTGTGTTCATACGTTCCTGCTGAACTTACCCTAGAAGAAAGTGTGCAGTTGTGTGGAAAAAAAAAAGAATATTAACTTCCTGCTGCTTGGAAAATCTGAGACTGAAGTCTTGCCGTGGAAAATAGTGTTTTAAATATATTAGCAACCAGGCAGATTTTTAGAGGTACCTTAGAGAATATTCTCATTGTGTGTTATGAAGGAAAATACCAAATTGTCTCCATATGCAATCTGTAGTCAGTTTTTTTGCAAGCCCTGCAGCTTCTCTGGGGTATAGTCTTTCAAACATTAAATAAAAAATTCTGATATCCACTCCCTATACATTCTTAACAGCAGTAACTTGTGAACAAGTGAGTTTGAGTCAGAGCTCAATGAAATACCTCATAAATGATGTCTATAATCCTGAATGCTGTCTTTGCTGCAGAAAGGTAAGCTCCCTCTATGCTTGCTTTTAGCGTGTTGGGTGAAAGGTGCACAGCCTCCCTTCTCTCTTTTTCTCCTTCATCTGTGCAGACCAGGGAAACAATAAAATTTCCATCTCACAATCCTCTTGATAGGCCTCCCAGGGAGTTTTTTTCCTGAATGGGTTACAAATATGACTGTTGCTCTCTAAATAAACATTGTTTACTTCTTTCTGCCCTATGTGGGCATTTCAGTGTGAGCATGGGTGTCTGGCATCAGAAGTACATCCAGTAAGTTAACTGGTTTAGCTACGTTTACAGCCGTCTCCATCCGCACTGACTTCATAGCCGCTGTAAGGCCCCCTATACAGCTGGAGGGCTGTAACTGAGCCTGCGTATGAACAGGAATTCAAAGTCTACTCCAGTCAATGACTGCACAGCTCAGAGTAGCGATTACTTCATTCTTGGAGAGTGTGAAAACCCCATGGAGCCATGAGAAACACTGCATTGTTCAACTGGCTGCTCTGTACATGAACAATAGAGGCTGTTTCACAATGCCAGATTTGACAGTTAAATAAGTTCATTAAAAAAAAGTTACAGTCTAGCATACGTGGCACAAGAGACCACTGACAAATTCTGACATTCACACCCACAATACATTATATTTCTGCCTAAGTATGTCCTTTGCACCTTTCATGAGCTAAGCCTTTTTTTTTAAGTATTTGCAAAGCAGTAATAAATACTGAGGCTCAGAAAAGAAGTATTCCTCATGCCTGCTACTTAATTACAATTTATAGACTCAAGACTAGATTGGTCTAGGATACAGTTTTCAAGTATTCTTCTCTTGTTTATAGTACGACAGTAGTACCTTATTGCACATTGTTTCTGAAGGACTCTCCTCTACAAGTGTGGGAAATTATTTCGTTTGGGGCACTTGACAGCTTTGAACCCTGGCAAAATGACTTTCCCCTTCCGATAGAGATCATCCTGCAAACCTTTGTTCATCCTCTGCACCAACAGTTTCTCGTAGAGCAGTGGGTGGTAGGCCCCTAAGGTACAAGCTGCATCGTAGTAGAGTTCATGGTAGTGACACAGGTCGGTCTGTCGAACTGAAGGGATGTATTCGTACACGTGCACTTCGTTACACATGGACATCATGATGAGGATACCTGGAGCAGAATGTGAAAACAAAAGTGAACCCCCGATTTCACTTTTCTCACAGGAATTTCCCTATAGTCATAAAATCTTGTTTTTTCTTTCCCATTTTCCTTTGTTGATGCACACCTTAAGTATTCTGTAGAATCATTAAGTGAAGTAATTGATCTTTGTATTAGAGCAGCTTTCACTTTTCCCTGATACACAAAGACTGTGATCCCTGTAGAATCAATAGGGTCGGACAACAATCATAAGGAAAGAGTAAACAGCCTGTAAAGGGCTTGCATATCACCATCAGCTTCTCTCAGTGAGAAGACTGCTCTTTCCACCTCCCCCCATTTACCCTGTCCTGTCCACAAAACATCCCACAAATGAATCAGGACCTAATGCAGCTGCATACTACTTTTTTTTTGAGCTAATCACTTTTCTTGCTTTTCTTGTATATTATCAATTCTTGATCTATTTAGCAAGACAGACCACGTCTTCATATTCACTTGCAGAATACAGAAGACATACATACACATAGAGCAGTTGTCTGGTGTTTCTAAGGAGCTCTTCCTGGTACTTCTGCCACATCCAGATCTGAACTGTGGCCTGCCAGGTACAGGATATATAAAAAAATTCCAGATACGCCCATTCCATCCTCCTCTGTGCTTTTGCATGTATTTCTTTCAAATATTTACACACATTTATCTTCAAAGCTATGAAGATTCTGACTGATTTCCCTTTCCATTTTTGTCCACTATGGCAAGGGGAAACAAGAACAGAAAGCTGGGCCAGTATCACCTATGTTCTGATCAGAAGTAGACCAGGATACGTTCAGGAGGAAGATAGGTGGGCTTTTGCAAACTTTGTTCTCCTACAGCACAACTGTAAATCTGTACTAGCAGAAGGTCCTTTTAGCCTTGAAATGGAAGAAATCTTACTGGTGCAGCCATACGTTTTCGAAGGGATGCACATCAGATATTGATCAACAGCACTGTCTAAATTGCAATACTTTCACATCAATCACAGCTTTTGGGAGCCTCTTCTGTTTCAGAGCCATGTGAAAAGGAAATTAAGAAGTAAGCCCTGGATAACTTTTTTTTTTTTTTTTTAAATAGATTTCCCTTAAAAACTAAAAATACAATAAAATGTATCAAAGCAGTTGTTGCACTACTGGTATCCCTGCCTATTGAATACGACTGTTAGCTCTCAGAGGAGACAGCTGTATAATACTGCTCACTTTGCACTTACAAATGAGAACTGATGTAATTGTTTTATTCTGTACAGCAGCCTTGGAATCCTTACACATCAAAGGTGTTTTGGGTAGATCTCACAAGTGAAATAAATTAACATAAATCATTTTGGTTCATTAATTAAGGAAAGACATTTTCTGAAGTTCAGTTTGCAGTCTGGGAACACACAGATTTCAACGGCTTGCTAATGAAAAGAACCTTATGTTCTCCCTGCTGTGTATCATTAGATTATCAAAATGATTTTTCCCTGCCTGATGTGTGAAATAACTGAAAAACAATTACTTCTGTGATTAAATCTTCTTTTATCCTAAATGAAAGGTTCTGAAAATGTTCTGGACTGTTTTACAGCTTTACACTCTGTGGTCTTAGAAAAGCTAAGCATATAAATTTCAAAGAAAAGTCCACAAATGTAAGCAAAGTAGGAGCTTAATAAACCCCATTTCCTTACCTCCAAGCTGTTACAAAGATGCTTTGAATGGTATCCTGCCTAGAAACTATGCCTAGAGTTGTTTTGTTTGTTGTTTCAGTTTTACAAATGCTTTCGTCAGCTTTTCCACTGCCAGCCTCCTTCCTCCACTGATGGAGAGCCCACCTGCCACTCCAAGGTAACCATTATCCAGCTGAATCAGAGGACGGATGGTGGAAACGTATGCAATAATGAACCACGTTCAGAAGCAGTAAAATGACTTCTCTCTGGCACCCAGAGCCAAACCTGGAGCCTGGAGTTCCCAAAGCTCTACCACCAGTCTCTTAGGAAAACTGGCTCTGACTGAAAGTACAGGCCTTAACCACAGCGTGTTTCATTTCACTGCCATGTTTACCCAGCTAACCTTAAAATTTTTACAGGAAGTTGCTATTTGTGGGACAGGAAAACTGTCAAGAACAAATACTGGGGCTCCCTCATAATTTCCTTAACTACCACAAAGATGGCCACATCACTGCAAGGATGGTACAATGACAAAATTTTAAGCAATATCACTGACTTTCCAGTAAACCAGTTAATGGAGCACTTAAGAGTTTTAGTTCTTCATGATCTCTGGATCAGTGTCCTCCAGAATCAATCTAAAAGCCACACTGGGATATTCAGTTTAGCTTCTTGCTTTTCCTGCCTTGTTCCATCCAGTCCATGTCTCTGGATTTCAGATTAGGTTGCTCATAAATAACCAGTTTCTGTTAGTCTACTCAAGTTTTTGCTCATGCTGGACAAGGATATTTTGAGGGAGGGAAGACAACCCCTATTCTGGGGAATAACAGTAGTCAGTGCCAGGCTTTTTCTCCTTTAGCACTACAGACCTGCAGCCAAAGAGACCAATGGTGCGGTAAAACCAACACTCCCAAATACCTATGGGCTTGATCCCAGGGCATGCAGGACTACACAGTCCACATGAACCTGAGGAAGTAGGTCCCTCCACTTTACTGTCACAGCTTCCAAATTCTCCCTTGGAATGATCTGCTTCTGCTGCTCCATTCAAAACCAGAAAGTAGCATAGCACTATATAGAAAAAAATATAAAACAGAGGGGTGGGGCTAAAAAAACCCCACAAACAACAAAAACCAAGGAGCTTTTTTGGAAAAGAAGCCATTTTCTTTGTATGAATACAGTCCTCACTAAAGTAAGGAATAAATGGGTTCATTTCTGTCCTGTACCTTAACAGCATGTGAAGCCTCTCCACAGGGGACAGCCCTAGTGTTGTACAGCTGTTACTGCTATCAGATGTTTATAAAAAATATTAACTAAGCATCTTCAAAACAGTAGCCACAGTTTAAACAAAGAGGACATTTGCACCACTCCATGTACTAAGACGTATTCAATTTTTACTTTCTAATGCCATGTCTACCTTTTTTTTCTTAAGCCTCTAGCTCAGCACTGCTGATGGAACTCCCTGCACTACCTGCCTCATGTTCCAGCCCACGGTACCACTCTTGAACTCAATTTCTTTCTTTCCTTGGCGCTAACATTGCAGTGAGTTATTGCCATCTGTATCCAGCAGGTGTAAGTGTGCCAAGCTGTCTATATTTTCATCTACCTCACAGTTCAGTTTCCCCATCTTCCCTCTCTCTTCCAGTCACCTTCAGTGATCTTGTAATATTTTTTCTAAATTACCAGAAGCTTTTTGGCACTTACATGATCCCCAAAATATTTTTTTACATTACGTTTGAACTTTTATGAGTATTTTATGTTCTGGATGCAGTCTGAAAGATAAAGATGTATGCCCTTGACTGCTTACTGACTTGATCTTGCTTCTGCTAACCTGTTTTGCTTACCAGTGTACTATGAGAAGTTCTACATTGCTTCCCATTTCTTATCTTTACAAATCTATTATTGCTTCCTAGGTTTCTCTTCTGTGGCTGAACCTGTTTGCATTTCCTCCTGCACCTGTAGTTTCCAAATGTCCCATATTTACTTCTTTTCCCTGTATTGCCTGCAGAATACATGCCTATACAAATTTGTTTTGTCTCTGTACTTTTCACATTACTCCTGAATTTGTCTGCAAGTTTGTTTCATATCTTAGCAGTCCTCCATGATCATCAGCATCAGTATGAATGAAAAGCGTATTGTCTGATAGCCTGTAGGACAAAGAATTTCCATATGATGCACTTCAGTATTGGTTTTTGCTCACAGTCCTTAAGTTAGTTTTCAGTCAATGCCCAATTATTACATATAAAACAGCACAGACCTGGGGTGACATTAATGAGCACAATGTCCCAACACCTTATAGTCTGGACAGAATTAATCTTACTGGTATGTTCATGCCCATCTGTGACCTAGCTGGTTTAAAGTACTCTTTATAGACAGTGCAGAAGACAGGCATTTCTAGGACAAAAGTCATCTGACTTATTTTAGATGTATACTTCAGGACATCTATAATTACGGTAGATTACTCCCTGTAACTGTTGTTCCTATCCAGTGGCTAGGCAGAAACTGAAGAGTCTGGCTCTTTCTATCAAGCACCTTCTCCTCCATTCTCCTAGGTAAGCTTTTGGAGCTCTGTGAAAAAAATACTCCAGGAGCACTGCAAGAACAAATGAAAATGAGGTGTGATTCATGTGACCAAATGTGCCCCCTGGTGCAGTTACCCACACCCGAGATAGGTATCACAGGCTCCTTTGCTGTCCATAGATGCAAGTATGCACTTTAAGGTAGCAGCACATGTCTACTCATCCCAGAGTAGACATTTAAAAATAGATCCTGCAAGTCGTGTCTTAGAAGTTCCTGTGTCCTTATTGACTGTAGGGGGAGCTAGGGTGGCACCAGCAAGCAGGTGTGGAATGGCCATCAGACCTGATCTCTTCCAGATCTGATGCTTGATCTTTTAAACTTTTAGGTCTTCCTATCCAATCTGACATAGTAAGGAAGAAGTCAGAGAATCTGGCATGATTTCAGCTTCAGCAAGTGTGACTGGTGCAACCACACATTCAAAATCACAACTGAAGATATTTCTGTATAGGTGACTCTAATTCTAATACCCTTGCTGGATTTTCAGAAGTCACATTTGGATTACAATGGTGAAAATTTAAAAATGCTAAATAATTCTGCCTGCGTGGAGAAAAGTTGTTTTATAGTAAATCATTCAAAAGTGCACTTTATGAACGTTGTATAGTTGAATTGCAGTGTTCACGACTACCACATTAGACAAAATAAGCACTGTGAATCACAGAATCATATAACGGTTTGGAAGGGAACCATAGAATATTCTTGAAAAAATATTTTAAAATATATTATTCCAAAAGAAATTATGTGGCTGTCAGAGAAGCAGTCAACCTGCAAGTCTGATACAACAGTACAATATTAGATGCTGTATATGATGAAGTATTATGCATTTCAAAATATTATGTATTAGTATTTCAAATCCTTAGACAGATGTGTTCCTTTTTTTTTCCTGTTTGGCAGATATCTGTGGTGTCAGGAAGTGTTTGGTGTGGTTTAAACTCCGTCCAGTTGGCATAAATAAACTCCTGAGCTTTCACAATCCGCACTGAAAACATTTAAACCAGAATTAAATTAAGATTAAATTCCTTGCATGGATGGTTTATACAAATGAACACATACTATGGATTCTAATCAAAAGGAGAAAATGTTTTTCAATTTGTTCCTGGCAATTTTAATGACCCAAGAGATTTTGAATTTCCAACATGCATCTTTTGTACAATACAATTAAGCTTTCTGGTTAGCACACTGATTTTAAAAGAATGGTCTCTAGTTTACAAGTAAATAAAATATAGTTTATTATACCTGAATACAACAGATGCTGTATGAAAGCATCTGGAATAAGTGTAATTCAGATATATAGCAAGAACTCAGCATTTATTTTAGCAAAATGTGCTGAAAACAAATACAGATAATCCGATTATTGCACTCATAATGTGTCTCATTTCACACACACCACAAATTTATTTACAGAAAAGAATTTAGTTAGACACACTAATAAGTTTATGTTTGATAACCTGTGCACTTGAAAATGTTACAAATAAACATAAAGCATTTAGAACATATAGTCTTCTATATGTTAGCCTACTTCTGTAGTCTCTCTTGACTGGATTTAAGATACGAGAGGAAAATCTGTCACTCCTTGAAACTGGGCCAAATGTACCTCAGTTATTTTTTTGAATATATAGTAAAAGTAGCTCTGGCTTTTTAAAATACTATGTTTCTGAAAAAGGGTTCTTTTACCTCTGTTTAGCTCATGAACTATGAAGAAACTAACCACAAGAAAACCAAATATTTATTAAGGAATTTAATTGTCACCAAGTGGCCTGGTGCCTAAGCTTAGTAAATCGTACAGTACTTGTCATCTTTAATGTATAGAGGCTCTCATTATGTAATAGACCTAGAAAATGACATATTTATCACGTAAGCTGAATGCAAAAAGTGTACAATAATCACAGTAATATATCCTGAAATATGAACACAGTCTGGAAAATGCTGACCTGTAATCATATGATTTTAAATGTATTACTCAAATTTGGGTGATACACTACAGTAGTAAAGATTTTTTTATGTGTGTGATTTGGGGTGCTGTAAGAGGAGAGTTTGCTCTTTTACCTCTGTACTTCAGGAGGTAGGAGGTGGTCAAATTTCAGAGTCCTTTTATTAGAAGAATTTAAAGCTGATGTATTTGGAGGTATTTATTTTTGTGGTAATGCTTGAACAAAACTGAGCTGGAAAGAGTAAGCACTATTCTGTTCCTTCACCAACTGCTGGCAAACAGCTGAGTAAGTAACAATATTAAAGGCAACTCTTAATAATATTGAATTGTTTCTTTCAGATCATGCAAGTGTATTTTTTCTGCTAGAGATCAGCTGCATTCTTCTATTCAAAACATGCTCTCTGAAGCCATTTTAAATTTAAGTTTAGTCATACAATGATCTGCTAACGTTGCAGTGTAATGATAGTCTTGCTTGTACTATTGTCTCAGTGCATGCAAATGCTGATTAAAATAATGTTATCAACTGTTAATGATGCATAACTGTTAAATCTGTAATGTCAACTGCAAAGCCTCAAACATGCCTTTCTTCTTTCCAACAATAAAGTCATCTCGGCTTAGTTATTTTGCGTTCAGTGGTTCATATGCTACGCTAAAAGCTACAACACATAGCAAAGACTACCACCTACATGGATAATGTAAAATACTATTTTTAGACCATGTCTTGGTTTGGGATTAAAGAAAAGACAATATAATACCACAGTCAGAGCTTTCAACTAGCTTTCTAAAAAGACAAAAGCTGTTTGATATAAAGGTATATGGATGGAAATTTCAAGTAAAATCACCTCTGAAGATGTAAGCTAGCAAGGTGTACTGGTGGACTACAAGTAAGAATTACTAGCAAATCCAGTTAGTAAACAATAGACAGGAGCAAAATCTTCATAGAATAGCCTATATATAATCTAGACATTATTACAAAGCCTGCAAACTTTCCAAATGCTAATGGACCATCCCATCCAATGCACACAATGCTGCTCTTGAGAAACTCAAGGAAAGAGTTTTAGCCTTGGTCTTCAGATGACAAAAATGTTAATGTCAGCGCTAGGTTGTTTACACAGGCTACCAAGGAGGGTATAGGAACAGTTCTCTTTCAGAAGAGTGGTAAAAATAGAGACTGCCAATATATACACCCCCAGCCTCAATTAAAAACTCAGCATTGGTATGTTCTGAAAGAGAGGAGGAAGACTGAGTTCATACTTCACAGTGAAAAATGCATTAGCAGGAAGTGAAGAGGTAACACTTATTTCTGATGCCAAAAGATAGAGCAAATCCTTCTTTAAGAACAGTGATGTTTTCTCAACTGTTAATTTAGGATTTGCCAGTGGAATCCAAGTTCAAGATCTGGTGTCTGGATGTTTACATTTCTTTTGAGAAAAACGGAATAGACCAAAGACGTGATATAAACATATAAATAGCAAACACAATTTTCAGCCAAATATGAACCAACAAATTAAACTGCACAAAGTCACCATGGCAATTGCCTAATGCTAATGCAAGACAGTAATACTGTGCAGAGTTTTTTGTTCAAAAGCTTGAAGGTGGCAGCTGCAGAAATGATGCAAAGATAAACAAGAATGGGTTCTTAAAGCTCATCTAAGAATTAGATTAGGAAGACAAAGAGTAAATAGTTTATAATGAGGAGTGATATTAGCTAAGCTATGACATGTCACATAAGGCAAAGTTACAAGCCAGGGAAAGCCCACACTGGTGACTCAGAAAACAAGCCAAAAAAGACTCCTAGCTTAAAATAAAAGGTTTATTTTACCCTAGAGAACCTTTCCCCAAAAAACCCAAGAAAACAACCAAAACCCAGTCTCTTGTGTTTTCTAGGTCATTATTAATAACCTTTGAGCTAGAAAATACCACACAAAAGGATGACTTGTCTGTGACAAGGTAATCCTTCCTATACATGGTTATACTCCAGAAGTAACACCTACCAAACAGGCCGCAATTGGACAAGACAGTGAGTTCAGCCTAATTTCAATGATGTCCTGAACTCATACCCATCACTAAGTCATGTAGAAAACAAAGTTTAAACAAATTTAGCAGAAAAGACTGCATCAAGATGTGGGTCTGCATGCACTGTTAAGGTGCAGCCTGATACTGGCCATGGATGGGTTTCCATGAGCTGATAGTAGAAAAAAAAAAGAAAGGAACATCTGCAGGTTAGAACCTGATGCAGAATAATGGAGAAACTCTAATCTTAGTGGAAGCTGATGTATACTGGGTAATATTCATTTCACCTGGCTTTAAACCTCCATAGTGTGTGTTATCATTACAGAAGAGGCTGGAAGCAGCAACAGAGTTATGCTTCACTTCGTATGTATCTGCGGAGCACCACCAGTCCTGCTATGTGCTACACTTCTCTCCCCATCCTCTCCTCTCTCCTCCTTTACACTTGATACATGTGCTGCACTCCCCTCACCCCAACTACCAGCTATCACAATGCTATTGTCTCAACTCAGGTTAGGGTTTTGGGAACCAGGAGCTCCAGGAGAGACTTACGCCAAGTCAGAGCATCCCATATCCAAAAAGTGCATGCAGAAAATCTTTCTAGCTCCCATGCAACGGAGAAACCAGTGAAAAGGTCCTACCTCTTCTCATTCATTCCCCTAAAGTCACAGCATGTGAGAAACTACCTCTTCCTCATAAAAGACCCACTTGCCCCTTTTTCAAGAGACTTAATAACATTGTGACTTAAGTACTTTAATACAGCTATTAACAGTGTTAAATGATTCCCCTGACATTAATCACTGCTAAAGGATGCTGACTCAGTGCTGGAAAGCACCATGAGAACATATTCCATGAAGCATCCTCCCTTCGGGAAGACTCAACTTCTGATAAATAATGCTAAGTGGCAGAAATAGATACAACTACCAGGTGAGAAAAGCAATTACTGAAGAAACAGTCTAAGACCATCCTAAAATATTCCTAACATTCCTGAAAGGAAAAAGTCTGACATTTCCATGTTTTAATTTATACATTTCTCCAACTTGTAAACTGGTACTACAGAGGGTTAAAAAGCTTTAAAGAGAAGTGCTTCACGTCACCCAGAACCATTTTGTTTGTTTGCTTCTTTGGGTTTTTTACCTTTTCCGCATTACGGGTAGCAACAGTGACGTGATGAACTGCTGCTTTTCTTCCACAAGTAACCACAGCTCACAGAGGGCTATGTAACTTTCTGCCAGTATGCGGACAAACCAGATCCTTGCACAGTCTACACTCATTCTACTCACAGAGCATTGCACACAGACTTATAACTTATTAGAATAAAGTGATTAGAGTCACTATGGTCCACACTTACAAAGAGCTTAGATTTGGGGCAACAGGTCCCTCTGCCTGTGAAAATTCATACCCCCTATTTAACAGTCTATCTTCCTTCATACAGTTGTTTTGAACACACAGTATTAGCAGTGTGGCCATTTAATAAACCATTTTCCCTGTATCTTCTTGATATTAAGACACTCATATTTTATGATGGCCATAACTTACCAATTATTTTTATTAACTTTATAGAAAATAATTTTATAGATTTTAGAAGAATCAAGTAGAAGCTCAATATTCAGGATACACCTTCCTCACAGGTGCAGTCAGTTGTGTCTGCCATCTTCATTCCCAACTGAATTATTTAATGCATGAATTGTTGAGAGATACCTGATCTGAAGACCAATGTGACTTTTCAGGATTTTGCCAATCTACATTGTATATATTTATGCTTTATCTTGCCCTTTATTTTCACTTTCAATAATATGCAGTTGCTGTTTGTGTGCTGTCTCCCAGTTTTTATTACGTTACACATCCAATACACAGGCATCCATTCAATAATGTTATCAAAATAGGAAGCCTCTCCCTAAAAAAGTATTTCAAATGCATCTATCAGAACAGTAGCTAGTTATCAAATGAGGCAGGTATGACTCTCAACAAGCTTGCCTTACTGCCTAGCTTTCCTAAAGCTAATAACAGCATTACCACGATGTCTAAGCATATCCTTTGAAAAAGAACAATATAAATAAAATCCCCAGCAGAGGAGAAGGAGGCAAATTTGCATTTGTACACACAGAGTATATTTATCTGTACAGCTTTTGTTGTTAATGTTGTTGCTTGCTTAATGTGGTATTTTCAAAGCTTTCTCTGCTCGAAGAATATTTTTTTGTCAGGAACATTTAGATTTTGGGGTTAAAGATTACATTTCTATTCTTATAGTGAAATTAGCTCCATTTCTTCAAAGAAAGCTTTTGAAGTGTTTCTTATAGATGGTAGAAGTACAGATTGTCAGCACAATGATCCTCTTCACTGTTCTTACAATCAGCAGCTGTTAACCTATTTTTATCAACAACTCCATTACTCTAAGAAATGCTTTTGCAAAATGTGAATGCAGCTGGTGAGATCATTCCACATGAGCAGTCTTCTTATGAATTTTTACAAGCAGGCTCCAAAAATCTCACTTCAGGAAATAATCAACTGCCAAGCTATCCTCCTCCAACACACAAGGCCTCCTCTTTCCACTCATGCTCCAGGTAAGCACAGCCCACTCACATCATCGATGGGCATCTCCCAGGATCTGATGGGCATCACTCTGAGAGCTTCAGCACCCTCCTTAATGCCTTTGGTGGGGCTCCACAATATCCTGGAATGCCACTACTGCATACAGAGCCAATCGAAGAATTGTTTTCCCCTGTTGGATGCAATCTCAGGTATCTTTGCTTTCAGATAGAATAAAAAGAGCATTTTCTGACTGCAGCAAATACATAGACCAGTATCACAATGTCAAGGAAGAAATGATGGAGTATCCAAAGTGGAAGACAGTATATGGAGCTTTATTTCCTGTGTCTCTAGCAGCATAAACAAGGAAAATCCTGTCTCAGCCTTGCTTTTCTGACTACTTGCATCCTTTAGACATTCATGATCAGGACCTGCTATGCATCAGGTAATTCATTATGCTGCATGCACTGTGGGCACAGTGCCAACTTATCCCCCATGAAATACTAAGGACGGACCAAAAAAATACAGTGAAACTCTACTCCTTCAAGTATAAGAAGAAGAGTGATGTTTTGGGCACTTTTAGACTGACCACTTGAATCTGAAGCAGGGCATGGGAAATCATAATCACAGAATCACAGAATTGTCTGGGTTGGAAGGGATCTTAAAGACCATTTAGTTCCAGCCTGCCTGGCATAGGCAGGGACACCTTCCACTAGATCAGGTTGTGCAAGGTCCCATCCAACCAATACTGCCAGGGATGAAGCATTCACAACTTCCTTGGGCAATCTGTTCCAATTTCCCACCAAACTCATCCCTTGGTCTGTGAAGGGAATACTGATAGGCCTGTCAGTGATTTCATCCTCTCTGTATCATCTGCCACATATTTTCACTTGTTTTCTGATGCATCTCTGCTCTATGATCCCAAAGAACTTCAGAATTGAGTAGATTCTCAGAAGATAAATTAATATGGAAAAATATAAATTTCTCACAGATATATGTATGTTTTATGACTATGGCATGAATATTATGGATGTGAAAGGCAAGAATGCAGAGCATTAAATTCACCCAATTATTTTTTTGTTCTCATACTGTGTGATTTAGCTAGTCATTGTTTCTGTGTGAGTACCAAGAACAAACAGTGCATGTGTATGGACCTGACCCTCATGCAATGCACACATTTACAAGTTTTTAATTTTTCTTTTAATCTAACATGTCTACTGGCCCATCTCTGATACACCTACCAATAAAACCTGATGAAGGAGGGTTGGGCTGTATCTTCTCTTTAGTGTTCTCCTGAATGATGTCCCATAGCTGCCATATAAACTTTGGATGGAGAATGTAAAACGGCTGATTTGGATTCTTCCTGCGATGCTGTACGTAGGGAGTGAACAGATTGTAGTCTGGCTTCTTATACCACTGGGAGAAAAAAAGTAATATTTATTTAAAATCCTATAGTATCAAATGTGTTTTGAACACTATATGTACAATAACATTTCGGTTCTTCAGAACAGAAGCAAAAGTAGCAAAGCAGTCTGCACTGGTAGATGCTTCTCCTAGCAAGCCAGTCCTCACTCTGGGCTGTTCTCTTTCCTTTCTTCAGAGACTCCCAATACACAACTGCACTGCAGTGGGAAGAGCCAACCCTCACAGGCCCACGTTAAACAAGGTGTTCAGAGAGCCTTGAGACAAGATACCCACTGTGGGGTGAACCTTCCTCTGAACGTGTCCCTGTCCCTGATGGAGGCAGCAGCAGCATGTGAGGCAGGCTGACGGCAGCCTGTGTAGGAGGCAGGCAGCCTCTGGCTTCTGTTGCTAAGGGAGTTCAGCAGATGAAGATTCACTTTCTACTTTGCAGTCCGCTCAGCTCCAAGGTTCCCCTGCCAAGAGCCATCAGATCAGCTGGTCCACTGGAGCTGCAGCACCAGCCAAAGCACAGACTCCCCCAGTGACAACCAGATGGATGTCTCCAGCTCTCAGTGAGGGGGCAGATGATGAAACACAGATGGCTGTGGGGGAGTGGACACGAAGGGAAGACTGATAGGGAGGAGGCCTGAGAAATGGGGAAGGTGCCAAGAGAGATTTTCATTAGGGTGTTGTATTTTGTCTGGGAAAGAGAGAGGAAGGTGGGGAAAAGTGGATGTAATTCTTCACCTTTCCTGATGAAAACTCCATCTGAAATCTAGCAATGTTCCCTCCTTGGCAAACCCAGAAAAGTCACTGTTATGTGAAAATAGCAATATTTTACCTAAAAAAACCCAACATCATCCATTTATCCTAGCATCTCAGAGCAGTCTATTCCTGTACAAATGCTGCCTACTACAAAGCTTTTGACCAGTAAACCAATTTTGACCAATTCTTGCAGTAATAACATTTCCCACTCCTCGGATAAAGACAGACCTCAGTGTTCATTGTGACAAGTGATAACCAGTAGACTCCAGTACTAAATACATTAATTTTCTCCAGTCCTTTCAGACCGATTGTGAAAAAAGGTCCAAGCAGACATCTTACCACATTCAGATTCGCAGAGTAGGGGGCAGGATCCCAGGCTATTAAGATAACATCTTTGTACAAGGAGCTGTCGACAAAGTGATGGTTTGGATTGGTGAGAATCTGTGAACACAAATGCAAAGAACTGCACAGCATTAAAAGCAAGTGGGATCCAGAAAAACGGCAGAATTTTTCTCTGAAATGAACAGTCCTTCCCATGCTACTGTTTGTTCTGCTTTAATTCTGCTCAATTTTAAGCATTTTGTTTTGTTAAAAGAAAAAAAACAAACCATAAACAAGAACTTAGCCCTAAACAGCACTCATGACAGTTTGAAGTAGCAGTATGCTGAATTACTCTCCATCTGTGAGGGATGTGATGGGACCACTTGAGATGCTGCATAATTGTATATCAACACTACTGTGTATTCTGGAATTTGAAACCAAAAGCTACAGTATTTCAGACCACTTGGAAGATCCTGTTCTTTCTTTGAAGGGCTACAGCCCCCATGGATAATGTCTTTCCTTGCCCTCACACGTTTTTGGTTGCTTTCTCATTTCAACAGCAGGTCAGTCTCATTTCAAGTAGCTCCAAAACTGCAAACTACACCATGACTGTAAAACCTGGTATAGCTAGACAAAAAATTCCAAAACAGATATGTGACAGGGCTATTTTTGAAGAAACTGTCATACTGCTCTGACCTACTGCTCTCATGTATCTCCTTGCATTTGCTGGTACTCTGCCTGATCCTGCCCCACTGGAAGTTTACTCTTCATTCCTGCTGGCTCATCCCTTTCTGGACCCTCCATGCCAAGCCAGATCTTTCTGATCCCTGGTGCATTCAATCTCAGGCAGGACTGAGCTGAATGATTTCAGTATTGGTTCGAACAGCATGAATTTGGCTCCAGCTGTTAAACTAATCAACATTCCAGACAAATAAATTCATACTAATTTTCATTTCCCTTTAGGATCCAATGAGCCATATTTGATTATGCATATTTTTCTTCAGAAAAATAATATTGTTGCCATAGCAATATTCTTCCTACCATAAACTTTGAGCTTAATGACTTTTTATCAGCCTTCTAGAAGAACAGAATTAGTCTTGCTCCCATCAGCATCTCCCCAGCTTCATTTCTCAAAGCAGTTTTCGCCTGAGAACGTAAACTCCTTTTTTGGGAGAGTAAACAGACTAAAAGGTCAAGCTTTTAAAAGCTCAGCTCCACAAAGGAGCTCTTACTTGCCTTTTAGTAAGCAAGAGTCCTTTGGAGGTGTTATCCACACAGTTATTCACTCTTAGTGAGTCTGCATTCATATGTATGAGATGAGTTTTGTCTGGAATAACAATATCTGTTATGGCTGCACTGGCTTCCTTCTAGTCCTTAAACAACTGAATGCAGCAATTTCCAACAGTGAGGAGGGAAGAAGGCTGAGTAAACCTGTACGGGTAACCCATCTTCAGTACTGATAGGGAAAGCAACTTTTATTAAATGGCATGTGCATATTTCACTCCTGGAGACAGGAAGGCCAGTTTCTTATCACAGGTGGCTTCTGACCTCTTTGAAGGAGCAGAAGACTGGTGGGAATATGAACATATGTGAGGAAACTGTGTGAGTTGAACTGGTCTGAACTTTAGCCATGCCCTGGCATGTTCTCTGATACACTGCTTTTAGCACTAAGGCCAGAGTAAATTATTTCTGTTCTCTTTCCCTGAGCAAAGAAAGGGGCATATTTAACCCAGATCACTTCAAAGATCTAGTCTGCCTTGCAGCGCCACAAAGAGCTATGAAACAAGTGTGAACAGTGAACTTTCTG
>JAOEHX010067341.1:1042-21692 GCA_025448015.1 Bolborhynchus lineola | reverse complement strand
TGCACCGCAGTCTCCCCTCTCATGGCTCTGTCCGGGTGCCTGCACTGACCACCGCCGGGGCAGACAGAGCAGAGCTCACAGACCACAGTGAAGCTTGTATGTTCATTCCTGACTAGTCTGTCCTTTTGGGACCTGAGATGTGCAGTTAATGGTATGTCCTCAGGAAGCTATTTATAATTATTAGCTAAACTAAATAGCAAGTTCAAAACATTGCATGGGACTCAGCACCACTGTCATGGGTTCAGCAATAGCAGTCATTTTTCTCTTTCTTAGTAGCTGGTGCAGTGGTGTGTTTTTGACTTTTGGCCTGGGAACAGTGCTGATAACACCAGTGTTTTCAGTTACAGCTTAGAATGTTTACTCTGACCAAGGACTTTCTGAGTCTCATGCTCTGCCAGGGAGGAGGGGAAGCAGGGAGGAAACCGACATAGGACACCTGACCCAAACTGACCAAAGAGGTATTTCATACCACTGCATGTCGTGCCCAGTATAGAAACTGGAGGCAGGAACCTGGAAGGGTTATTTCACTGCTTGGTCGGACTAGGTATCGGTTGGCAGGTGGTGAGCGGTTGTATTCTCTTTTTTTGTATTTTCCTTATCATTATTAGTTATAGCAGCAGTGGGTTGTGTTATACCTATTTTACTGATCTGATCTTTTCTCAACCTGTGGGAGTTGCATTCTTTTGATTCTCCTCCTCCTGCCCCTGGGAGATGGAGGGAAGAAATAGGAGGAAGTGAGTGAGCAAATTGCATGAGAGGCTTAAACCACAGCAACCATGAAGGGGTCTATTTATTCATATATCTTGTGATGTACCAACCAATGTTTTGTGATTATAAACCAAAGTCCTACTTCCTACCAATCTCAGATTGTTTCTGCCTGTGTTCTGGACACTACTCTAAAATTCTTGTGCTTAATCTTTCATTCATGGAGCCTCCCTTTCTTTGGCCACATGCCTGGTTGTAGATCTCACAGACATCAAAGTAAAACTTCAAAGAAACAGATGCCTGATTTTTTTATCATGTATTGGTAAATGAGACTGTATGATATTGTTCACTGTTCAGTCTGTTTGCCACAGTTCTAACTGGATTTATAATTCCCTGTGATCATGTAGAAGTCAGTGTGATAGCAATAGCACTCAAAATGTGACAATAGGCTACTTTAGATAAGCATGTGATATCCTTTTAATTCATAGATATATTATACTTGAGTTACTGGTAGGCGGAAAGGAAATTAAGAGCTCATCTAAACTTCTGTGCTATTTTTGTTTGCGGGATGCTGTAAAAGATGAGAGACAGCAAATTCCAACTCTGCTTGTAAACTGTTTGGTTTAAAACAGAGGAGGAAGTGTTCCCTTAACTGCAACAAAGGTTTTTCTGTAAAACATTGGTGACACTTAAGGTGCCAAACTGAATGTGACATGCTTGGGCTGTAGTGTAGGAATTGCCACTTTCTATATTCTTGGACAACATTTAGCCTCTTTGTGAAAATCTGGCTGAGCTGTGAACCGTGGTGGCCACCGTCAAGGGAACTGGAAAGCAGTAGGAAGATGATAACTGAAAGGTGATTAGACACTAATCTTAAGTTCTTTTATTCTCCCACTGCAGCAGCCCGGTCATTTGTATGAACTTCAACAGGCATACAAGCCCTGAGAACCCAACAGAGCTGTATTTTTGTCATACTTTGCATCTCAAAAATTAATCTGGAAGTGCAGCTTCTCTTGTTCCAGCCTGAGGGAATGTTGCCACCTTTCAGGGACAGGAAAAAGGTAGCATCTTCTATAAAGATATAAGATTTAATTTTAAGTCATTTCTGAAAAAGTTCAATTTTTTGCATTGCTGATATATACTAAATTACTTGCAATGCTTGCCAAATTTTCTAAATCTGCAGCTTCTTTTAGGCTATTACAGATTGAATCTACTTTTAGCTGGTTTTAATTCCACTGACTACGCTGGTAAAAAGTGGACTAGGTAAGACTGGAGTACTAAAAAACCCAGAAGTACACATAAAAGGAAAAGCAAAGGGCAAGGCAAAAGTACCATCTAGGTGCAATGTGTACCCAGTGCTTAGGCTTCCACACAAGTATATGAGATCTTTTATTGCCAAGTCACTTCTGGATAAATGACAAAAGCTATGTCTTACATTTACATGAGTTAAATGATAGTATTCACTATAACACATCGCACACGCCTAATGATTTTGGTGGTGTTTAGATTCCAAACCTGAATGTTTTCATAGACATACTTTTGGGAATCATTTGTTTTGCAGGAGAGAATGCCAAATACTCCATCAAACCCCTTGAAAGACTTTCAGATGCACAAACAAAGCTTGAAACAGTGCTAGTACCTACCTACTTTGCAAATGCAGGACAAAGTATGTATCTTTCTGATGTGGAATTAAGCAATTGATATTTCTTAAATGCTCAGAGACTATATTTTCCTGTCCTCTTATCTACAAAGCTGATTTGTCCCCACAGCTGAATAAAATACATCATTGTACTTTGGTGTACATGAAGCACACTCCCAAAGCATGAGTACGTTATTTCAGCATTGTTCCATTTTCATTCAAAAAATGGAATGAGATTGAATTATGCAGCCAGATCCCAAAGTCTTTCGTAGCTTTTCTCTTAGACATATTTTCTTATTCAATGTCTTGTCTTTTCAGCATTAAATAATACACTTATTTGTAGCCATAACCTGCCTCCAGGGGGTTGCAGAATAGCTACAGTAGTTTCACCACCTAGCAAACCTAAATACATCTGTGCTAGGGAAAAAACACTGCACGCTTGAGCTCTGACAGATGGAACAAATGTTTCCTAATTTTCTGTTGGAGGATTTGCAGTTTTCCACTTGAGTTGATGATGCTGAAATGAGGATTTTCACTTTTTGAACTTGACATAATTTGAGGAAGACATGCAGTAAATATTTCAGCTGGAGTAGGTTTAAAATTAGCCCAGGCTCTAAAGGTTTAAAAAGTAACCTCTGTCTTTAAGGGAATTAAGGTGTGTGGGTTTGAATGGGTCAGTAAGGAATGAATGACCACCTTGGGACAGGGCTTTGCTTGGGAAAAGCATGGTATTCACCTGATCAGAAAGAGCTTTCTATATATCCTTCCCTTCTCTCCTTCCCCTCTTCCCTTTCCATTCTTATTATACCTGACATTCCTATTATACCTCCAGCCTCCTATTTTTTTTCAAGCACCCATCCCTGAGACAGGTCTAAAACACAGTGGAAGGTTTCATGGCACTTGCATAACTCTGCTTATACGTGTTCCTTTATGACACAACTGTGCTTTTGTTGACTTGTTTTGGGTTTGTTTGGGTTTTTTTTTTCACAGTTGGAGAAAGACCAACTGTGAGATACTGTCAATCAGCAGGATATGGGGCTGTTTACCTAAGTTCAGCCTAACACCCACCAGATTTGTACCTGTTGTACTGAGGACAAGGCAAAAAAAATACCTCAGTTTCCAGGGAAAAAACATCATATCTTTTACAGGCAATAGATTAAAAGACGAGCTGTTATGGGGTTTTTAGTTTTCCCCTTAGAGATACCCACTGACACTGTGTTATCTCCAGCAGCAGGGCAGGGTGACCTTGGCAGAGGAGTAGGCAGCATAGTGTAAATGACTCATTGATTTTATGAAGCATTTCCTTTCACAGCTATGACCCACCAGCACAGAGCTTTTTTAAAAACAAAATAGATTATAATTATTTTTTTTAAGATGCAGTCATATGTCAGGAAAGTCTCTACCTCTCTTGGTTAGAATGTGACATTCTACAGCCCATTTAGAATATCACTTAACATTCAGATGTGGTTAGTGATTTTTTTCTTTTATATCAAAGAAAAAGAGGTGTAACCTGTGTTAAGTGAAATGTAGATTGGTCAGATAACATGGCAATGACTACGTAAAACTGAGAAAAGGAGTATAGGGTTTACCAGATTAGGTACAGCATTCTCTAAGGAAAATGTTTACTAAAACTATGGGATCACCTTCCTGCAGTGTATGGAGCACTGAAGAGTCTCATAATAGTTATGGCTTTCAGTTGGGTACTACATCTAGTAACCAACATGTTTAGCCATAGAATCCTGTAGAATCATGGAATGGTTTGGGTTGGAGGGGACCTTAAAGATCATCTAGTTCCAGCCCCCTTCCTGGAAGGAGATCTGTCTACCTTTGATCTTTCTTACCCAAATAGTGTATTGTTAGCATGTATATTGGAGTAAACTGGATATTACTATGTTCCTAAAAGTATACGCTTTTACCTAGTAGCATGTTTATATGGAGGCCTGTAATTTAACAGGTATTGTGGCAAAGACTCTAAGTATAGACTGTAAGTATATTCTGTGCATAAATACATACTCTCCACCTCAGAGCAAAGGGCTGCTGCAAACAGGACAGGAACCAGAACTGAGAGGATGTTGCATATCCTGGGTGACTCTAACATCTGTGAAAGATGCTCTTTGAGCATTTTCCCCTTTAGTCAAGTGACTCTTCTACTCCTGGAGAAAGCCCTACCCGCAGTTTCCCATATGCCAAGTATTTCAGCCCTTCTCACTTGTCTGGAGAATGCAATTTTCCTTTCAGCTAGCAGAGTGATTGCAGGGAGTAGACAACTTGCTGAAAGCAAAGTATTACGTACTTCTTGTCTTTAAAATGATAAACTAACATGAAGGTTTGCACGTTGCCCTAAAATTCATCATCTCCTAGATCTGAGAAAGTTTCTCTGTGGGTCAGTCCCATTTCTTCCTGACAGAAAATGTTAAAGACCTCTCCTGAGTCTTCCAATAAAGACTTTCAATTGCATTCCTACAGAACAACTTCATAAGCAAAGGTACAGTGACTTCTCCACACTGGAGTTCTTTGCTAGCGTGCAGAAGAATATCATTATATTCTAGTGTTCTTAATTGAAGGGTTCATATCTATCGCTGCCTGTTCTTGTGCTGTCAAAGACAAAGTGACAGAGTGGCTTTAGAAAGCTGTGACAGATTTGGAAGTACTGGTGGGATTCTGCTATAACACCGTTTCTGCACGGGGCCTGTGCCAAGTCAGTTTTCATCCTCTGGTGTTGCCTAGCATCAGAGCAGGAATTCTTCTCTCTGCCTGCAAGGAAGCAGGCAGATTTTTATAATACATTTTATTACTCTCTTGCATCTGAAACAAGTAATAGATGTGCTCTTTCCATTCTGGGAATCAGAGCACAGTTAACTGTGATTTCTAAGCTTCACTATATGATGTTTAAAATCCATTTGGATACATTATTCATCTTTGAAAGCAGTGGCCAGCCCTCTAAACTTAATGACTGGTTGTATGTGATTTGGGGAAGGGGAGTTTTTTTTTTTTTTTTGTTATGCAAAACAGGAAAATACTAAAGTTACTGTACATTTAAATCCTTATTATATATGGTATTAATAAATGTGCCACTAATACAGTCTGTTCTGTTAAGTAACTTTGCTAATCTGAGCACATTATGCTGGATTTATACCATAGAGAAAAATCTCTGGTGAAAGCAATGAAACATCCTAATGCAGAGAATCCAGATTTATTGTTGCCTCTGCTTTTGTGGCACAGGGAGAGGGTGAAGAAAAGGAAGAGAATTTGAATCAGAATGACTGCAGTATGTTCTGTCATTGGTAATGCAGATGATCGTTTCTGGCTTTTTGCAGTATCCCTCATGTTTCTAAACCATCCTTATTCCTTATTTCGTCGTAGTTTCAAAATGATCTCCCAGTGATAAGCAGGCTCCTTTTTAAATACTCAGTAAATATGCATTGACATTCCAGGAGTGTAAGAAGTGCTTTGGTGCTGCAGGTCATGCACATTCACTGTCAATCATCCCTTACAGATCCCTGGAACGCCCCTGAATTCTTCCAATTATCCCTCAGGAAGCAGAGAAAGGACTGGTGAAAGGTCTTTGCAGGGAGGTCCTACAAAAAAGCAAGGTGGTTCTCACAAGGAGATGTACACACTGAAACTCCTGGATATACTAGGACTTTAATTGAGGAACTTGTCATTAAAAAAAACGGGGTTCTATCACTTGGAACCATTGGAAAATGTATCATTAAAGCTTTCTCAGGTATTCATGTGCAATACAAAGACACATTTCTTACTGTGCTTTTACCATGTATGCAGACCCTGTACACTCACACAGTATCAGCTCTGTACATTCATGTACTCCCAGCTCAGATCTGTTCAGATCACTTAACAGCTGAATCAGTCAGTAGGAACCTGTACAGAACATTATTAGCTTTCCACTTAAGCATACTTCTTTCATACATCTTTCTCCAGATCACAAAGCAGGGCTCTTCCATTTCAGCCAAGACAAAATTTCTTTTACAGTTGTAGTTAAATCTTCTTTATAGATTTCCAAATGTCAGTGAGTTCAGCTGATGCCTGTCAGACAGCTTAGATGCAGCAAAGAACTCCCAGCTTCAAATAGTTGAAATATTTATCTTTCAGTAACCCTTAGAACCCAAAGGCAAATATTGATACCCTGAACTAAAGAGCAGTTTTTTGTCTTGTCATTGCCTCTTCTCCAATGCTTTTCTGCTTTATCCCTCCATTTCATATTTCCAGCCTTGCCTCAAACACTGTTGCCCCAGAGATTAAGATTTTGGCATGATGTACAACTTGCACTTCTGCAATGACAATCAGCAATGACAGTGCTGAAGTTCTCTGTAAACATCTGTGTGCCTTCACACACCTAAGGACAACTGAGGATGTCAGAGAACACTTCATTGCTGACTGTAGTGATGGGACAAGGGTTTAAACTGAAACTGGGGAAGTTCAGGTTAAACATAAGGAAGAAGCTGTTCCCTGTGAGGGTGGTGAGGCAGTGGCACAGGTTGCCCCAAAAATGATAAATGCTCCATCCCTGACAGTGGTCAAGGCCAAGCTGGACAGAGCCTTGGGCAACATGGTCTAGTGTGACGCTTCCCTGCACATCTCAGGGCAGGGTTGGAACTATATGTTCTTAAGGTCCTTTTCAACCCTAACCATTCTATGATTCTATGATTCTATGACTTCTGGACCAAGCACATCACCCATAAAAATTGGAGCACCCAACAAAATAAAAGCACCGGAAAAAAAAAAAAAAAAAAAAAAAAAAAGATAATATTTAACTACATTAGAATCTCAAGAGGTATAGATTTGACAGGATGATTCAATTTAATGCTACATTAGTATAAATAGATCTAATTTAACACATTTGTATTAGAATGATCTTTTATTTTTCAGGATCAAATTTCAGTACCACATGCATGTTTAAATGAAATAACCTTGCTTCAGCCACTTCCAGGTGTGCATGAACTATCCCGGAGTCACATGTTAGGAAAAAGGTAGGATCAAGCATCCCAACCTTACTCTGTTGAGATTTTCATTCTCATACTTACCTGCTTAATGGATGAGCTTTCTGGGACACCAACTCAGTCTTTCTATTAATAAATACATCTAGGAGCATGTAGTTCCAAGTTTGCTATATCTAGTAAGTGTTATTATTATATGAACAGTGATAAGAAGCAAAAAATGAAGAAATGTGATGTGCTTGAACTTGAAAAAGACTCTGCTCAGTCTTATGGAGGGGCCATATAGTTTTAATCTGATACCCAGTCTGTTCCTGTTCATGAGTCTTCTCATTTATGGTTACCAGTCAAAAGGAGATTCAGCACTTTCAGACACTGGGAGGAAGCTCAGTATTTAGTTTAATGATCTTCACAAGAAGACATCTTAAGAAAGATATTTAACCTGGTTGAGAGTTTGCTTTTGTTTTTCATTTAAAGTATTATCAAAGTAGAGCAAGATTTCAGCAGTGATGTCAGACAGTCTGATATCTCCTTTGTTAAATATACAGATCACTAGAAGCTGATCATTTTTCTCGTCTCCAGATGCTTCTAGCACAAAGTAAGCCCAGACACTGTTCTTTAAGAATACTGTAATTCTTAGCTCTTCCCATTCCTCCTCTATGCTGCAACTGGTTTTACTTTTCCAGCTTCTCATACTTTTAGATTTTTTTAATTTTCTCATTTATAATCAGAAAAGGCTGAGCACTGGTACTACTGCAAACATTTATCTCTGTAGCCTTTCATCACCTCTGATGTGGAGAGATCACCTCAAAGCAGAAAGGTGCTCTGGTCCCCATGGCCATTCACTAGCTTGAAAGTATGCTGGCAGGATGGTGTGAATGAAAATTTTCTGCAAAAGAGTTCAGTATTCAGGGCTGCCAGCCCGGTTCCTGGTAAATATGCTTCTGAATTCAAAAGCCAAAAAGAATGATAATTTGACCTTGTCTTTATTGTGTAGCATGAACAGCAATGTGTTCAGTAGCAACTTCGTCAGCCTTGTATCACAATACTCAAACTAAATTCTGCTGGTTTGTTGTTGAACTGCTGGCTTTTCAGATACTTCCATATCTTATAGAATAAGCACCTTTTCTGTCTTTGGAAGCTATGTAATTCTTACATCTCAGGAGATCTTACTTTGACTTGACTAAGTTACAGAGAAGGCATAAAATAAATCAGTGCTTGTTACTCACTTCAGACATCACAGTTACTATCCAAAGAACCTGTGTTATGGGTCAAATAATGAAAACCCTGTTTTTAATGACTTGGGCAATTCCTAGTATAAATTATTGCTTTGTAAATTGGTGTCAGAACTGCAGTGGATAAAAAGGCGCCCTGTCAGCTGACATCTTGATTAGCAGAGAGCAACTCATTAATTGGCAGGCAGCCTATCAGAGTATTTCCAACACTGTCTCCTCTGACACTAAAAGGAGCACAGCCTAGCATGTCTCCACTCACTTTGCATAAATACCAAGCCTTACAATCCACTTAAAAAAATACAGAGTGACAGCAAATGCATGGATGTTATAGGACTGGATTCTTCACCTGGCTTTTCTCAAGTTTTCCCGTGTCATTTTTAGTTGTGTACACCTCATTGCTACAGCCAAGTTAGATTTGTCAAGTGCCTTAAGTTATGTAGGCTAAATCAAAGAGCTCCTATAATAGTAAGATGAAATGCTTTGTGCATTTATAAAGTACCGATTTTCTTTTATCCATATATGTTGTGCGAGCATTATATATATCTTTTAATATATCATGAAGTAAGAGCTTTCCAGTGTCTGCTTTTGTTGATGGACTACTAAAAATTGCACGTATGGTGCCTGTTATTAATAAATTTATGAGCTTGGCAGAGATGAAGGATTCCATTTCATAGATGATGTTTGGAAACATGATTTGGGGTTGATTTGAAAGAAAACTCTAAGTTGTTTAAGTTCTCTGGGAAAGAGGTTAGAGCTCTGACCCCTATGGTCCTTATGACACAGATTCTCTTGGAAGTGCTCTGTGGGCTCAGCTGTCCCAGAGGCAGGGAGGCCAGGCTGCTCATGCTCTCAATTCCCATCATCCCACCACCAGATGGAATGCTGAGGAACCAGGTTGTTCAGGTCCCAGGGCACCAGATTGAAGATCTGACAGCATCATGGTCACATCACAACTCTGTCAACATCAAATCATCTCTTTTGAATATTTCAGTTTCAGAAAACTGGAACATTCTGCCAAAATCATATTTTACTGAAAACTTCACAGTTACTTCTAGTTTCTGTAAGTGTTGTACTTCTCAGTCATGTCCTAGCTTCTTCTCATATGAATATATATATATGTACAAAACTTACCATGATAAATAAGAGGGAATTGAAAGAAGTATACTGTGGAAAGGCACTTTACAACTGCTAATTTCTGTGTTACATCAACTTCCTATTAGTCGTAAGGGTGTTATTCAGCAGGGACATAAATGTGGACAGAAGATGGTTGTGATAGTCATTGATCAACTTGAAAAAAAGTCATTTTTCTCTGCTTAAGTGGCTAAAATATTAGAAAGCCAATTTGGATCTGTCACCATTTGTGGACAGTTTGTGATTGGAAACTTTTGGGTTCTTCTCCTGGTGAGGATATTGCTTGCCCTGGCTCATCTGCTGCAAGAAATGCAGGACAGATAGGAAAGAACCTCACCAGTCCTACAAACTAACATGAGCAGAAGTGATGCTAATGTAGAAAACACAGGGACTGAGCTTGCTGTGAATGAACTTTATGCTAGATATGTACTAAAAGGAGTGGTAGTTTGGGGATTTATTCTAAAAAGCATAGTCAAGCCTTATCAAAAGGGGAAGATTTGTGTACCAATCCCGAATTTGAGTTCTGGCTTCCTCCAGGGCTGTTGAAATATCCAGTAACAGACTGAATGTGTTCCATCTTGAAAAAATAATTTCAATTTTTGAATACTGATGACATTCATTAGGTTTCACAGAAATAAAATATACTTGTTAATTCAGTGTGTAAAGATCATTCCTCAGCTGGTAATACTCAAGGTAACCTTATTGAAAATCTGACTTTCAGAACTGGAGTTTCTAAGCCACAACAGTATGAGCATACAGCGGTCAATCTCTAGAAATTCAGAAAATCTGATTTTAGGTAGAGGTAGAGAGACATTCCAGAAACTATTTGTATCTGTAATGGACTTGGTGGTGTTTTGCCAGATCAGAGGCTGAAGTAACTCAGTAAGATGTCAGGGCTCCTGACCTCTAACCTTGGCTAGTGTGAGCCCTTCTATTGAAGAGCTAGTTTAAGATATTTGTGCTTTGTTTCTCTGTGTAAAAAGAAATTATAAAAATAGTCACCATCCTGGAATATTCTGTGACTGTTTGAAATCAGGACACAAACTGGAATTTCTAGAAATAGGAATTGCCATTGAAAAATATTTTTAGGGGAAAAATTAAAATATACTGATTCTGAAAAAAAAAAAAACAACCAAAACCTAAATGCACTAGAGTAGCAGGTAGTAGGAATATGAGCAGAGGAAAATCATTGGAAGAAGCATATTAGGTTCTTGCAAGGTGGCCCCTTTGTTTTATATCATCCCAATGACATCAGGACATGACATTGATCGATAGTGTATGCAGGACTATTCAGGACAACTTGTGAACTGTCACAGGAGGAACAGAGAGACAGGGCTACCACCTCATCTGCAGGTGCTCACAGGGCTGAGAGCTTGGGGTTTGGTTTACACGTGTATGCTTCAAGCCACACTGAATCTCCACACACATCACAGCAAATTGCTTCTTGTTTAATTGGATTAAGCAGCAGACCAGCTCATGCTGAAATTAGGAGATGAATTCCCCTAAAGTCTTCTTCAGGGTTTATGGATTTGTCATCAAGATTTCGTGGCTGCTGTGATGAATTGCCATTAAGACATCACCCTCAAAAGAACAAAGGAGCGCTTTCATACCTGAGCAGTTTTGGAAATGAAAAAAGAATTTAACTGAAGTGAAATCGTAGAATCACAGAATCACAGAATGGTGTGTGTTAGAAAAGACCTCAAGATCATCCAGTTCCAACCCCCTGCCATGGGCAGGGATGTCTCACACTAGATCATGTTGCTCCAAGCCCCATCCAACCTGGCCTTGAACACTGCCAGGGATGGAGCATTTGCCACTTCTTCAGGCAACATGTTCCAGGTTGCTTCTAGAAATGACTGCTAGAATATTTCCTACTGTGTCCAGAGATACTTTTTCTTGCTTAACATTTTAAATTTTGAATTCCTCTTTGTCACAGATATGAAGCTATTACTCTGCACATAATGCAGCTGACATTGCAAATTTATGTCACGGAGATACATGTGTTCCTAAACATGTCCCAGGCCAGAGGCAACATTACGTTTGAAAATAAGCAGAGGTCTGTACAGGTGGATCTCTTGCAGTTTAGTCCCAGCTTGAACATTTATTCCCCTCTGTGGTTTTGGTCTACTCACCACCATATGTTATGGCACACTTTCCTCAGTGGTAAACTGAGAATTATTTGACTGATGGATATCTAAAGCAGTATTAGACAAGGTCTGAAAAGACAATATTGCTCCTATAAGCATTTCTTGTTGCTGTTCATACCAGTTTTATAGTTTCACTATAGAAAAAGCAGCTGGCTCATGAAGAAGCAGCAGCTTTTTAATAGCAAAAATAGTGTGAGACATAATTTTGGCTTTTAACAGTCAGGACTGTCCAAATAAAGAAGTAAAGGTAGCATCCTGTGGGAGATCATCAGGCTTTATAGGTCCCAAATGTTGCTTTCAGACTTATTTTCAGCATTTTAATTTCCCTTTGTCACTTTCTTGTTTTATATCTTTTATTGTAGGAGGCAGAAAATAATTCTGACAGGTTTAGAATTATAGAACAGGGCAGAATGGGGTTATACTGGCATGGTAATTACTGGCTATTTCAGCTGCAGGAGTTTTCTGTATTTAATGGCTCACCTGGGTAGTCATTAGCAGTAAACGGACAGCATTGCCACTTTCGCTCTGTTGATGGAGCTATGTGGCACTTCGTGCTGAGCCATACTGAGACAGCCTTTTGTTTCTTAAAAGCAGTCAGTTTGTTAAACTGAATCATCTTTGTGATTACCACAAAATTTCCTGTGGAAAACTGTTTCTGCAGTCACAAAAATTTGGGAAAGTAGTTGGTTTTTATAATATCTATATTCACATCAAATATCAGCAATCACTGGCCATTGTTTTTTCTCTAATGTATGTTGTTCTTGCAGTGATGTGCCACAGGCAAGGAAAAGAAGGAAATTTATGTGCCAGTCATGTGCTCTGAGTACTTGTTAGAAGATAATGAAGTCCAGGAGCAGCTCATAAGATGACAAGAATTCATTTCCACTGTCATTTGCCACTAGTAGACCTATATAGATAAAATCACAGTAGAGACAGTTAGGAGCGCTGTGGAACATGCAACAGTTTCTTACTGTGATGCTGCTCTTAGGCACTGGCATGCAAGTGTGTTTCTGAGATACTCAGAACTGATCAGAAAGAGAGTGCATTGATAATACTACTATTACCATATCATTTGTGCTGTAATAATAAGAGCTATAAATCTGGGTCAAGTTCCACTGTGCTTGATGCTGTACATACTCAGGTTTACAGTTCAGCAACAGGTATATTTACTCGTTAGATACAGAGTTAGATACATAAAGTGACTTGAGTGTTTTTATATTGCTTATCAATTCAGATCTTCACACTGATTATTTGCTGTGTGAAAAGCGTGCTGTTGACGATTTGAATGTGGTCACTGGCTTTTTTGCTTAGAAGGGTGGTAAGTAAGGCTTTAAAAAAAGAAACTAATTTTACTGTTTTCCAGCAATCCAAACTGAAAAAATAACCAGAAAAATGTTAGTCAAAGAAGAGGCCGAAGCCAATTGTGTTTACAGTATTTTATTACAACGTCCTACAGCTTGACACATTTAATATATTTTAACTAGGGAAAAGATGTGCATGACAATATTATGCATTGAAAGAGGGCTTGTCTTCATTTCAAATAATCACTGAGAGGAAAAGGGAGAAAGGAGCAAAGGCAGTTCAGGCTTTTTACATTCTTTTAATTTCTTTTTTTTTTCTTTTTTGTTTTATTAATGTAGTGTTTCTAAACCATAAAGAGAAAAGACGAGAGAGAAAACAGACCATTTCTTTGGCTTTCAAGTGAAATATTCAGTAAGAAAAGCCTGAGACTGTGTGTGTTGTGTCACAATAACTATTATACAGATAAGCTTAGCAAATCAAACTCTGTGTCAGGGTGGAGAGATTACCTTGACAACTGATGTTGGGAGATAACCATCACCAGGGAGACAGAAGCAAAGAGAGAAAAAGAGCAACTGCAAGGATAATAAGCTATGTGCATGGAGAGGGATTTCATCTTTCTATGTATAGGAAATGAGGTTGAGCTTTTTCTCCCAAAGCATTTCTCTCTCTTGTCCAGAGGAGCAATCCTGCATTCCCTAGGTGTCTTTGCAGTATGTCATACAGAAAGCATTACGTTAACATAGTATAGGAAGCAGCCCAGTATGCAGAAAGAGCTTCAGTCACACACACATCAGGGCCCTTTGCATGGGGGAGCTGCTCACTGCCACAGTGAATCTCCCCAGTTTCTCATGATTACCTTTGGAAACACTACAGCTGCAAAGATCAATATTGTTATCTGTTCTGTTACAGGGGACTGATAGTTCTCATCTTCTACGTTGTCACCATTGCATTTTCATAGCAGAAATGTAACAGCAATTGTAGATTTTCACATTCATTTGGATGGAAGTTGAATGGAGGATGAGATGAGAGGGAAGCAGCAAGAAAGCAGATCGTGGCAGTGGCCTGTTATCTGGGTATCAGTAGTGTCAGGAACACTGCTCTTACCTACCCAGCTTTCCCCTATCATATTTCTCTCCACTGGTAGTCACTTACAGTGGCTGATGGAAAGTTGGGATACAGAGAGCTTTGCCTTCTGGTGTTAAAACTAGGTCTTCAGAACAACATCGCCTAGCGTCTGCTGACAGGATTCATCACCTGAAGCAGGACTCTTGTCAACTGGCACTAGAGAAGAGAGAATACTGGTAGGAATTATAAACTAAAAAAAAAAAAAATAATTAGTTAAAATAGGACATCCAAGGAACGGGCCAAATCTTCCCTGCTTTCCAGTCGAAAAATTCCTATTGAAAACTGGTAATTTCACCTCAATAATGGTCATATAGTTTGGGGCAGAGAATAATAAAGATGCAGAGACTCACAGACGCAGACATATAGGTGAAAAGCACACATACCTACTTATCGAAGAGGAATGACAGGCTATACAGGAGGGAAAAAGCATTTCTGTGATGTAGATTTACATTTCTGTCCTGCTAATAAATGGACCAATGAAACAGCTGACTGCTCCCCTATTGCAGCTGTGGGAGTTATTTACTTTTTAATCCTTTCCCTCTTAGCCCTGGCTGGACAGTAATGAAAATCCCTGGCATTAGGTATTAGAAGAGATGGAGAAAGCACAGGAACCAATTTACAGGGTTTCACTTGACTAGTTTTTTTCATTTGACTCCTATTAGCTCTGATAATGTATCCTTTCTATTAATCAGTTAGGGAGAGAAGAAGTGATCCCTGTTTTTTCACATGCATGGGAGGATGTATGTACACACCAGCAATCTCACTGAAAAATGGTCAGTACCTTCAAGTGTTGTCTTCAGGACATAAAAGCACCCTGAGCACTGAGGCAGCTGTCAGCGGGTTCAGAAGGTTTTGAAGGAATGCCTGAAATAGTGGTGCCTTCAGCATAAACTCAATGGAATTAATTGATCCCTGCTATAATCCCATTAGAAGCACTGAGACCAAAGGATCTATGGAGACAGCTGATATGGTTAGATGTAAACTTCTTCCAAGTAGTGAGATTCCCAGCACAAACCCACAGTCACTAATCTAATATCTGCTGTGGTCATAACAGCAGCTGCTTGTGGAAAGCTTATGTTCTGCCTGTTCCTAGCTGCTCCTGAGGAGAAGAAACAGCCTCTGGGCTTAAAAGTCCCTGAAGCCTTCATCTCTTGCCCTATAAAACCCAAATTATTTCCTCTGATGGCCCTATGAAGATGGGAGCTTGTATAATGTTTCTGCATGTTACGTCAGTCACTACTGAAGCTTGACAGCTCCTCATTGCTGGATCATTTCACAGAACTGTAACAAAAATACAAAAGGTATTGGTCGATTTCCATGAGACTTGATGCAAATGCATCATCACTAATGTATTTTAAATGTGCTGTCAGTAAATTGCAGTAGAGTTGGTTTCCATAGCAATGATGTTGACAGCAATGTCATTGAAATTGGAGATTTTGTCATGCAAAAAGAACGATGTCCATAAGGAGTCAGAAAAAAGTCCAGCCAGCCTGGCATCTCCAACAGTGCCTTAAATATAAGAATATAAGAGCAAGGCAAGGTCAGTGTAATGTATACAAGGGATACAGTAACAGTATTCAGGATTTTAAAGCTCAGAAACTTTCTGAGTTAGTGATGGCATCTTTGTTTTCAATGGTCCTTGATGGATTTTCTTCCATAAGTTTATTTGATTGCTTCCTAAGCCTGTTTAATGTTCTGCACCAGCTGTTTCTCCATCTGCTGCTTCCCCACACTTCAGAAACCTTTACCAATGTAAAAGCCAAAACTCAAGGTGAGGTCTCTGCTCCAAGGCTCTGAAGGCCAATTTTAAGCTTTTTCTTTTGCTCACAGTTAAAAGCTGACACAACCGAGTTGCCAGAAATCCTTCTCTCTGGTTATTAATTGAACTGTGAGGGATAAGGCCTGAGCTACAGCAGCCCAAACACTCCCCAAAAGCTAAGCTAACTCATGGGAATACTCAGCATCTGGATTATTCCCAGCAGCTCTAAGCCCCTTGAAGAGAAACAAGAAAGGTTTCATTTTGAACTAGATCCTGGCAATTCATAAATCTTCTCCCATAGGACTGATACCTATCTGATCCAAACAGATGGCTGCAAAAGATTTGCACCTTCTCTGCTTCACTCTTGCTGCCCCTTACATATGAGCCAAGCTGAAAGGAGGTTATAATATAGAATCTGGGCCTGCATTTAATTCAGTGTTTGCTTTCCATCACTCACTAGTTATGTTTCATTAACACCCCACATCTGTTCCTGCCTATTTAGAGAATGAACTATTTTTTCAACAACTATGTTTTAACTAGGGGAAGTCCTGAAGGATTAACATGGTTCTTATAAGGTGGGGCAAAATATCACAGGAAGGTCCTGAATTTAAATACTTTGTAATGTAGTAGCTGAAAAAAGAGAAAATGAAAAAATACTTAAAAAACTACACTCATCCTGTCTCACCTACCAGGTTAGTCTGTGTACAAGGAACCATTTCCATAAATATTCGTGTGAACAGTCCTGGGCTGATACATATACATGAAGAATTTCAGTCTCAGAGGAGAATACTGCAGTAAAATATTTGTGTGACTGCAGCATGTTTCAACAGAAGCCAGTTTACTACTCCAGTATAATGGTTTGAAAGGGGATCATATGAGTAGACAGCTGGATAGAACTTTAATTTTGGAGCATCTGGATAGGTGATGTTAGGATGTCAAACTCACATAGGTGTGCTCAGTTGTTTTCTGTTGTTAGAGTTAACTCCTGTGACCTGAGTGTCAAAACTGTGCAGATGCCAAATCATCCTTACCTCAGCATCAAGGCTGTGTGCCTTCCCTGGGTGTTGGAAGGTTACTGGGAAAACAAGACAGACTATAAGATTAGCCACAGCATCACTCTATGAATGTGATCCTTTTCCTTGAGAGAGAGAAGATGGCATGATCAGAGGTAACTGTGATTATTACAGAATCCCAGACTGTTTTGAGTTGGAAGGGACCTTAAAGCTCATCCAGTTCCAAGCCCCTGCCATGGACAGGGACACCTTCCAGTAGACCAGGTTGCTCCAAGCCCTGTCCAACCTGGCCTTGAACAGTGCCAGAGATGGGGCAGCCACAGCTTCCCTGAGCAACCTGTTCCAGTGCCTCAGCAACCTCACCATAAAGAACTTCTTCCTTATATCTGACCTGAACTTCCCTGTGTAAATTTAAACACATCACTCCTTGTTCTATCATTACAGTCCCTCATGAAGAGTCCCTCTCCACCATCCTTGTAGGCCCCCTTCAGATATTGGAAGGCTGCTATGAGGTCTCCACGCAGCCTTCTCTTCCCCAGACTGAACAGCCCCACCTTTCTCAGCCTGTCTTCATATGAGAGGCGCTCCACCCCCCTTATCATCCTCATGGCCTCCTCTGGACTTGCTGCAACATCTCTGTGTTCTTTTTATGTTGAGGACACCAGAACTGCAGGACTGCAAGTGAGGTCTCATGACATGGGCAGTATCACCTTCTTCGACCTGCTGATCATGCTGATCAGCACATGTGGTTTTTGAGCTCAAGTGCACACTGAAGCAGCTCATGGTCAGTTTCTCATCAACGCCCACAGGGCTGCTCTGAATCAGTTCTCCACTCAACCTGTCACTGTGTGTAGCTTATTCATGAGCAAGAAATAATTATTAAAAAGTTTCTGCACTAGCCTAGGTCTTCCAGTATCAGCATTTCCACTGTGACCCTGAAATTCATAGAGCTCTCTAATAGATCAAGCTTTTATTTTCAGTAGCACTGGATTAATAAATATATTTTGACTGTGCTCTGCTCAGATGATGTAGTAACAATACCTATTAGAAAGAAAGGCATTCTCCCTTTTTGCCTCACCACAATCATTCCTTCCCTGTTACTGCAAAGACTTCCACTTTGCTGTGAGGCTTTTTTTATTTATAAAGCTGATTTTTTTATACCTCCGTCTTCTCAAAGATTCTCAGATTTACTTCAGGTTTCAGAGAACATGGCTTGCAGCTACAGCTTTGTAGGACAAAGGTCATCAGATTAGTTTCTCCTTTAGGCATCCTGAAAATACAAAGCATTCTGTGAAGAAATCAGCTATTGGTTTTGTTCCATTGAAAGACAAAAGACTTAATCAAATCCATTTTAAAAACAAGAACAAAACATAGAAGCATCCATGACACATACATGCTTTGGGTTTAGTCTGCTTGTGAGTAATTTGCAATAAAATCATTCTGCTTTTATGATCCACAGGAAGGACATATCAAGGTCTAGTACAAAAGGCTTTGAAGTTTTTTATTCTCTTATTTTTTTTATCTATTGAATATGAAACTACCACTTAGAATGATTTAGCTAATTGGGAATGTGTCTATCTTAAAATATTTATTTCCTTTTATGTTTTTTTCAGTCCTCAAATTCCTGTAAAATTCTTCAGTGCGTGAAGCTGCTAAAACTAAGCGGCACAAAAGATACTGAAATTATCTCAATTTCACTAAAATTAAAGGTTAGGTGTACATCTATATTACTGATTCATGCTGAGACTTATTTACACCAACCTTAGATCCTTTGGAGCCCTAGAAGAGGAGAAGACGAGCATTTTTAGTAAGGTTAATAACACTAAGGAAGGTTAAAGTATTTGGGGAGTATTAGGATGGCAGTGAAAGTTACAGAGCTGGGGTGAGGTGTATTATCAAAGTGAATGCAGCAGGAGCATCTGTGAGTCCTAAGAGTGAGTGCAGCAGTGAGCTGGTACAGAGCCAGTTCTGAAACACAAGAAAAATAGTGGCTGCAAATCAGAACTTAGTTTTAGAAAACTGCAAATAATTCTTCACACTGCAGCCATTGCAGGAGGCTTTTTTGGGGTGGTTTTATTTTGGAGAGTTTCCAGGGACTCAGGAAAAGTGTTTTCAAATCCCACTTCCATTTAGGCAACCCGCTTACAATCTGGTATTCAAGATCTGATGTTTGGATGCTGCAGATGCAAGTAAGTCTCACATTGTACGTCCTCTCTGTTTAAATTGTAAACTTCTCAGGGCTAGAATTATGCCCTGTCATATGTTTTTCTACTACCTGGCAAAAGCTTTCTGATTTTGATTGAAATCTCCAGGCATTACCGTAATGAAAATAAATGTAATTGCCTCCAGTGGGACAAGACCCAAGCGTTAAATTGAAATTGAAATGCTAAAATGGACTTGGTGGCAGACAGGTACATACTGTGCAGTAGAAGCCCCTTCTACTACAGACACTGCTGAAACTTTAAACTTCTAATCAGCATATTTCTGACATACCTGAATAAATATTTTTATGACTTTAAATAAATATTTGCATCAGGCATTATGTTATTTCTAAATTAAAATAGTCATAATCCATGTACATGCAGAAGTACTTTCTTCTGGCACATCTCTATACCCCAATGTAACAAACTCCCACTAACTCCTCCCAAAAAAGCTATTTATCTAAAGGTAGATATCGGGAATAGAAGAGATGAGCGAAAAGTGTGGAGTTGTGAAGTGGAATAAAAACCAAGGAAGTAAATGCCTGGAACCAAAAGTTCTGCCTTTTGTTTAGGCTTTCTTCACCACCTGTTCCTCAGAGCTGCTAAAATCAACCCTATTTTTTACCAAATGTTACTCAAGATATTAAAAAATTAAGTTTCCATAGTTAGTCACAGTTGTGCCGGAAGCTAAAACAATGAACTGCATGGCAGTGCTTTGTATTTCATTGTGTTTGCATTTCCCTGGCAATGTTCAAGGCCAATTTGGATGGGGCTTGGAGCAACCTGGTCTCAACAAGAACAATAAAGATACAATTTAGTTTATCAGTCAAAGTAAAATAAAAGAACAGTTTTAGCACATCTGCCCTTTCTTACAAGTGTTAGTTCTCCTTCTAGAAGAAATGATGCCAAGCTGGTTACCAGGATTGATCAGAAGGCTTCTGAGCCACATCTAGAAATTTTCCAGGAATTTTTGGGCTTACGTTTACACTACCCGTTTGTGTCCCAACTGTTTGTCTCTGTGGGATAATTAGGAAATGTGGAATTGAACTTATATTTTAAATGCAGACACATAAGGGAAAACAGACCCTCAAGGACTCTCGGGGCGAGATGCAGTCACACCTGGTATGCCAGAAATGTGCACTTCACAGCGGTTCCCGTAACAGGCGAAGGGTAGAGAGAGGTGGAGATCTCGCGGTTACGCTTTGTCCTAACTTCAGCAAAAGATGGGAACTAGATGGTGCAAAAAACTGATAAGCTGCATACTTGCTACCCTGAGCCAGCAGCCTGTTATTTTTTTGACAGAATGCCGTCCTCAGTGTGAACTTGGCTGTCATTATAATGAATTTACATGCTAAAATACACTACCATCTCCAATGCGACCCCCCCTCCAAAATGAGACCACCCCTCTCTGAGCATGCACTCTGAATTTTTGGTGTCATGT
>JAOEHX010067340.1:0-10729 GCA_025448015.1 Bolborhynchus lineola | reverse complement strand
TCCAAGTGAGGTCTCATGAGAGCAGAGTAGAGGGGCAGGATCACCTCCCTCGACCTGCTGGTCATGCTCCTTTTGATACAGCCCAGGATACGGTTGGCTTTCTGGGCTGCAAGTGCACACTGAAGCCGGCTCATGTTAAGTTTCTCATCGACCAACACCCCCAAGTCCTTCTTCGCAGGGCTGTTCTGAATCTCTTCCTTGCCCAATTTGTAGCTGTGCCTGGGATTGCTCCCACCCAGGTGTGGGACCTTGCACTTGTCATGGTTATACTTCATAAAGTTGGCAAAAGCCCACCTCACAAGTGTGTCAAGGTCCCTCTGGATTCCATTCCTTCCCTCCAATATATCAACCGAACCGCCCAGCTTGGTGTCATTGTCAAACTTGCTGAGGGTGCACTCAATCCCACTGTCCATGTCACCAACAAAGATGTTGAACAAGACCAGTTGCAACACTGATCCCTGCCTCCACCTGGACATTGAGCCATTGAGCACAACTCTTTGTGTGTGGCCATCCAGCCACTTCTTTATCCATCGAGTGATCCACCTATCAAATTGATGTCTCTCCAACTTAAGAGACAAAGATGTCGTGTGGGACAGAGTCGATCACTTTGCACAAGTCCAGGTAAATGACATCAATTGCTCTTCCCCTTTCTGTCAGTTCCATACCTTTCTTGGGCAGACACTCTTGGCCTTAATTGTAAACAATTGGCACAAAAAAGTGAGTTCCAGTTAATTGACCTGTGAATATTTTGAGTGTGTGTGTGCTCACAACTCTTTAATTTCTTAAAATATTGCATTTAACTGTATGTGTTTTATGGATAAAAATGTCAGTTGTGGGTTTTTTTTCCCCTACTTTCTATTTTCTGTAAAGCTTAGCTTACTTACAAGCTCAAGTTAATAGTAAGAAGAAATTTGTCTCAATCTCTCCAGGCAGCACATGTATTTGATACATTTAAGAGTGGCATATTATTGTATTACGATGGGAAATGTTGAGCCCTTCCTTCCTATTCCCTTCATGAGGACTTTTCAAAATTGTGTAACTGTTTTCATTTATTGAGTTAAATAGAACACTTACCTCTAGGAGGAAAACTACATTCATTAGATGACAGGAAGTATTGCTTAGAGTTGCAAGAGTATATGTAGAAGGAATGAAAAAATTTATGCTCTTCCAAATAATATTATCTCTACTAGATACTTTGTGGTTTATGTAAATTTTGTCAGAAATGTCATGTTTTTAACTTAAAATGCTGTAGTTAAAAACTTCAGCTCTTTGAGCCTTTTGACTTCAAAGTTCCTAAGTAGATTGATTTAATATTGCTTGTTTCTCTTGAAATATTAAAAAATATTTGTCAGACATGTCAAAATAAAGAATGTTAATAACATACACATGTAAATAATTTAGTGATAACTGTGACAAAGCTTTGCCTTCAAGAGAGAAACATTTAATTCTATTTTCAGTTGTTCTCTTCAGTGGTTCAGCTAGCCATTATGCGCCTTGTGTGAGTTCCACATCAAAAAGGGATTCCCTCTCCACTTGGTTGCTAGAACATCCCTACTGTTCCAGAAATGTTTAAGTACATAATGTGTAGCAGTAACTAAGCATGAAGTGTTAAAACATTTTGGTTCAACCCACTTCTGAAAGTGTATAATTAATGTTTCATACTTTCTAATTAAAAAAAGTATGATGCATACTTAGTAGCTTTTTGCTGTTAAGTAGGTCATGTGGGATGATGTTTTTGTTAAGAAATGAAAGATTGGTAACATATTTCTGTCCTGTGAAGCGGAAATTGAATTTCCAGTGATGCCAAAGAGGCAGTTCATGAACACATGTGGCCCAAGCCTTATGACTCCCAATTTTGGTATAATATACCAAATTTTCTGTTTTCCCTCTCCAGTAATGTATTGTTTTGTTTTTTGGTATTCCAAGAACAAACATGTATACCTCTGTTGTAGATCAAATGTTCTTCATGTGTTGTATGAACCTGAACCTTGGCTAAGAGAAAGATGGTTTGCCTGCATAGCAGATAGGGACAAAAAGGTTCAAAAGTGAATGTACAACAGCTGCAAGCCTGTTTTAGAGCTGGCTATGAGGTAAACACAGGATGTGAGCATCCCAGAAGATTACGATAGTTTATAGCTCAATCCAAACTTTCTGAATTGCTCCTATCACTTTACAGCCTAAGCCAAAGTTTGTGTTCAAACAGAAGTTAGAAGACTAAATTGTGATAGATTTAATGCAACTATGACAAAACATATACTGATGTTTAGAACAAAGATGGTATTAGAATTCTTGTAGAAAATCCTAGCTCTGATTTGGGTCTCTAATCCTATTTCTGCATTTTCACTGGAATCTTGCATATCTATTAACATCACATGCTACCTGCTACCGACTAACTAAGTTCAACACTACCAAACATGCTGTAAGATGTTACTATTTCTTTCTGGAAAAATTAGGCGGCTAAGGTGGGCCTAAGCCTTATGGAACCACCTCTGTCACTCATTTCTTTCTTGACTTACACTCAGGTTTGACCGGATTCATTCTGAATACATGACAGAGTCAGTTTTGTCTTAGGATGAGGTCATATTTAGCCTTCTAACACCGTGCAGATCATCTTCTCTTTATGATAAAGGGTTGTATCCAGAATGTTGTTGTGTGTAGTTTAAAATATCTTTTTAATCACATACAGGATGAAACTAAAATGTAAACAGTGCATAATGAGTTAATGGGAGTATATAATTTCCTTTAAGTTTCGCTTAAGACCTTTTAGTTTGAAAGTTAAGAACATTTTCATCATCAGTTCAGTGCTAAAATCTCGATGGTTTGGGAGAAGACTTAGAAGTTGCAGAGTCCTTGAATCATGTTACTTTTTAAGGAAACATGATTATTAGCAGAACTTCCTTTTTAAATACCCTTCAACATTTATCTTTATATGTGAAATGTAATCTCAAATATATTCTTAGATTGAATGACCAAGGGAATAGAATGAAACTTTATACTTTGAGACAACAGCTTCAGTAGAAGATTTCAAGAGGAAGAATCTTGAGGAAAAGGTAGAATTCATAGAAATTTTAGACATTAGCTGTATTTTTTCCATTTCCAGTAATGCACAGCAGTATTGGAACTTTACATAAGGTGACTCGGCGTTGAAATAGACTCAGAAAAGTACTGTGTAGAGCTCCATACCCACAATGTAAAGTGACAACAGATGTGATTTCTCACACTAAAATGCATTCTTATCATTTGACGATGATTAACATTATGATGATCCTTTTGGCACAGAACTGAAATTTTTCTACATTGTGCAAGCTATATTAAATCTGTCTTTAGCTGGCACCCATGCCTTACTGAGGTTGGCAGACAACCACATGCATGGGACCAATTCCAGCTTATACATGTGCGTGAGTGCAAAAATCTCCATATGATAATTCACTTCTGAAAATTGGTTGATGGTTTTCATGAAAGGGGAGCTGTATAATGCAGTTTTGTCTCAGCAAAAAAGTACTTCATGGCCCAGCTATGGGTTCTACTTGCTCAGTCATCTGCTTTTATCCAATTGTTTTGAATCTAGTAACATTTATAGTCACTCCAGTTCCTGTCTGCACAGGATTTTGTGGTTCAATCTGAATATCTTACAGCTTTGCAAGACTGCAGTTCAGAGATATAAGAAAATGGTAAGATCCAACATTCAATTAATTTCTGCAGGTAAATTGTGTTCTTGTACTACAGATTTGTCTGAAATGGAAAATGTGAAATAAGTTTGGGGTTTTTGAATGAGGAAAAAAAGGTATGTAATAGTTTTTGTGGCATAATTAACATAATACAGCGGATGTCATGACCATAGAGCATAGATCATACAATTTCAGCCTGTGATTTCTCCATCAAATCCATAATTTAATAAAATTAGCCTGGTTCTGGTCTCACACCACTGTAACTGGAAGCTATTGAATTACAACACAATAAATGAGACCTCAAACCAGATTTACTTTATTGTGAAAAAAGAGCACAGAATTTCGTAGATGCAGTGGAATTTGACTAAGGCTTATTGGCCACTCCTTTTTATGGACACTGGCCTATGTCAAGCAGTTTTTTCAGAGTTAGTTACTGGATGTGATTCTTCTTTTCTGGATTGCTAAGTGAGCAAGTCATCTGATAGGACAAGAATGATTCCCTGAAGCTCCACTTCTTTTTTTTCCTTTCTCCCCCCACCAAAGGAAGGAAACATGTTTACCTCCCTTTGTCTATCACTTGGCTGCAGCTATAGTAGTAACACAGAAACAGATTGCAGTAAATTTGCTATTTATTGCTATGATTTTGGATTTTTGCCACTCTTGCTAATGAGCTATGTTTTTGCAGATAGACAAACTCAGGATGGGCTCCTCAGCAAACATGCACTCAGTTGTATCCTGGTTTGTCATTAAATTTATTTTTAACAATAAAATCAGGACATTGTAATTTGTATTATAATTGTCATGAATAGATCTCACCATGTTTAATGCAACTGTGAAGCTTTGTGCAGATGAGGTAATTTAGACATTGAAAGAAAAGCAGTTGTACAGCATCATCTAAAGTTTTATTTTAGCAGTTCTGTAGTGATTTGGGGAATGGGAATGAGGAGGGAGAGGTAGATGGGAAGGGGCACTTTTATCTAATGCCATCCCCCCGTTAAACCAAACAGTTATGTTGCATTCCTTTCTAGTGCAGCGTGCAGTTAGCATGATATACACAGTATTATGTTATTTTGTATAATAGCAGAAGTATACACCACAGTAAGTGCTGAAGCCTTAAATGCTGTACTCACATTTTTACAGGTAGCTGAAGGCTTCTCACTATTCACTCAGCACTGCTTAAAGTATATTTAACAAATAAAATTTAGAAGTTTTGGTTTTTTCCCTGCTGAGTTGCCTCAGAGGAAAGTGTCAGAAGCACAAAAGCCTTTGTTGCTTTGCTTCGTGATTAAATCCTGCCTTACCATTGAAGGAACTCTGCTTTTCCATTATTGCCCTCCTACAAAGGTCTTTCTTCCAATCACAGATATTTCAGTTTCCCTATGCTTCTTTTCTTAATTAACGCTGAAAGTGTTCCTAACATTGTGAGTCTAGAAGTTGCCATTCTTTCATGTGTAAACAATTAAGCTCAGCAGTTACACATGTAAAAGAGATGGTTTACTCAATAAACTATCTCTGTACCAAAAGTAGACTGCTAATGAGCAAATGTAAGCTACCATTTTTAATTTTAAATTTCATTATCCACAAAGCAAACGATGCCTACATATGTGATTGCAGCTATCCAGATTGCCTTATCCGTGTAAATGAATTATGAAAGTGAAAATGAGAAAAAGCATTATCTGAGCAGCAATTTATTACCAATTATAGTAATGTTATTATATAATTATAACACTCCTTTTCAGGCACTTGTACCTCAAATAGAAGGTAGCTTTTTTTCTGTTCACATTAAAACTTTCCTAACAGATTTAGTAAGCATAAAAAGGTTGCATTTTACCTGTGGAAAAAAATATTAACACCAGAAGTTATCTCACTTATCTGTGTCAGCTTCAGTTCACAGGTTTAGATACAATGACACGTGTTTGCTTGAGTAGTTAAGCTGCTTGCTTCTGTCTTCCTTCCCCACACTCATTTGGAAAAGGGAATTACCTTTCATTCAGATTGCTTGTAGGAATCCAGGTAATTTCAAGGATCTGGTTTATTGACACAGTTAAAGGGATAATGGATGTGGCATGGAGGAGAACGAACTGTCAGAGCCAGGGTGCAAGTATTAAGTCATGCTGTAACTTGTGTCTTGAGATTCAAAATCCCTAAATTGTATTGAAAAGATTTTCTTTCATTGGAGCTGACAAACACAAAGAAATGCTGCCCTGGTGCCATTTGCAGCAATGCCAGTGCTGAAGCACTGTTAAGGAACCCATGAGATTGCCTCCCCACACCCCAGTGCAATTGGAACAATAGAAAACACTGAATCAAAGAATCAGTGTTTTACATTTGCTTGGCACAATGCTAACCTAATCAAGAATGAAATGGCTCAAGGATTTTTTCCATAGAAATAGGACAACAAGACATTCTGGTACCACTCCCAGAACATGACTCACAAAGAGAAAGCAGCAGAGAGAGTAGGGTTTTTTTCCTTTCACAAAGCCACTCACTTCCTTTCAAGGTTATGCACTTGTTTTTGTTTCTAAATGTGTTATTTGATTCTATTCCTATTAATGTCTGAAAAAATAGTCTTAAAGGTAGATGACAGCAATATTTATGGAGCTGGTTGTCATCCCTCTCCATTTTTGCTGAAAGATGCATGCTGCATTCCTTCTGTGTTTAGTCACTTCAATACAAAGTGAAATCCTAACATGATTGTGAGTTCTCTTGACTCCTTACTAAATGGGGTGGTTCTAGCAAAACAGACCAAATGATACCAGTTATTTCTTTCTCAACATTCATTCATTAACATTACGAAGTATTGTGATGTCAAGACTTCTCCTGCTGGTTAAGGTATTTATCAAGCTAAACTGAAAGGCTTTTTCATCTCCCTGCTCCTGATAGTAATCTTTTATCAGTCAGCTTCTAAACAATGTACTCAAATAATATACTCAGATTACCCTCCACTTAAAAATGCTAATCAATATATTTGTCCTCCTCATTACAGAAGGATTAGGTTTCAAAGTCCTAAACTCACATTTAGTTGGTATTATTTGGTATTAGGTCATTGTTCCATGTTCTTGTTAATGTTGTGTTTCTTATCTGCTGCAGTTCGTTGTGACCGTATTGCTCGTACTGTCTACATACATGGCAAACAACTTTTCAAATATTTCAAAGTAGTTCCTGAGCTTCAGTAGCACAAAAACGTTAATGTATCTGGGACTATAAAGTAAATACCTGTTCTGAGAGCAAGGGGTGAATTAGTAACTGACCTAGAATAAAGGCTTAATTTTTAGTTTCAATTGATTTTGGTCATGTCACTGTGTTTTGACAGCAATAGAGTTTCTTTGAACACTTCACCTCTCAGAAAAAGAGGCTGAAGTAGTATGAATCACTGGTGATGCTGAGGGATTTCTTCAACAGTAAAATGTAGTAAGTAAACCTAATGTATTTCAGATAAACATATATTTTTGGGGCTTTGGGAAATGTATGCCTTTTGTGTAGATGGCTCATTGCTATTTCTTTGCATGAACAAAAGTATTAAAAGGAATAGTTAATACAAAAAATGAAGAAAGAAAAATATTTTTTGAAACATGAAATATATATCTTAACACAAATTATCAGGATTTATTAATATGCCTGATATCTTGCTTTAGCTAAGAAAGTAAAACAAGAAAGTGTTTCACACATTCACGTTGCAACCATGAGACATGTTTCTGTTACTACTGCTGGTTCTGTGTGTACCTACTCACACGTATAGAACTATGAGTTGGAGATGATGTGTAGTGAGGACTATAGCTGAGGGCTGTACACTGTAGATAATTCCAGTATCTGCAAGGTCAGGATTGATTTCTGTGTTGTGTTTTCACTCAAGAAGGTGAAGAAGGGAACTTCAGCTTTTTAATTTTATTTCTTTTTCTCATCTATTATCATCTCAAAGGTAGCAAAACGTGCTAACCAAATCACTTGACTGGAAGGTTATTTTGAATTCTCCTCATTTCTACTCCTGCTTGCTTCTGTGTTTTTTGATTATTCGATGTTTCTCCCAGTACATGTCTGCATGAGAGTTGATTTCTCTGGACTGACTTCTGAGGCCCCTGAAATTTAGAGTCACTGGTAAAACTGATTAAAATTAAAATTTCCATCCCATAAGAGGTGTAGGCTTCTTACTGGTCTGTAAACTACTTCAAGGCTGGGAAGTTGAAGCATCATTTTGTTTTTCTGGTATTTTATGCAGTCAGTTTATCTGGGAACTCAGTAAGAACCTCAAACAAATTATTATTGATTTATTCAGGTGATTTATCATGATGTGACCTACCCAAGTTCACCTTGCAAAGATGTGGGAGTGGTGTCTGGTTAAAAACAGCAATACACAGGGAGAAAAAGATCTGAAACCTGGCCTTACCCTCCTCCCTGTAGCCTATAAAGAAAGATTCTGAACAGTGGCCAGACTTGGAAAATAGCTCTATGCAAGGTTCACAAAAATGATATTTCAGTTTGATTTACCCTGGTTTGCTAATAAAGACATTCTTTGCAACAGGGAGTTTTTGTAGTGGATATATGTGGGTGCACCACAACCTTCCACCCTCTGCATACTCACGTAGACTTACATCTCATTACTGTCTAGTTATTAATTGTATGTGTCTGTGAACAATGATGGCTTCAAGTACTAAGCTGTCAATATGACTTTCCCAGATGAACATCTGAGTAGGCGTAAATGTCATGATAAGCATGCTGCCTTCATGTATCACAGAAAGTTATTATCTCTTTTCTGCTGATTCTTATATAACTATACTTTTGTCTGATAAAGTAGAATAAATATATCATTTATTTTTCATAGTCAGTTCTGTTATATGTGTGTGTGTGTATGTGAAAATTTGTCTTATTAATAGTGATACTTTTCCTTCAAAATACCTGTCAAATCTGACTGATACTTTTCCACTTATTATTACTTAGGTGAGCTTGAATGCTTTGGAGAACTTGAATATGTGATGTTAAATATACCAATATCAACTCAAGCCACCAACACTACTTGGCCCTCAGAAACTGTAGAGAAAGAAATTAATTGGACACTTTATTCTTACCTTTTATTAAGTAAAAGAATCTTTAGAGATAGCAGCACTACATAGCATTACCAAAAATGTATCTGAGGGGCTAGACACAGGCAGACTCATCCACAGTTTGTGAAAGTTATGATAAATCTAAAAAGTACTATTTATATTCCTTTTGGATTGTTTTCTGTCAGTTTTCCAAATTTAAATAGTGCTAGACACAAAATAAATAGCAGGAAAACACAAAGGAACACAAGTAAAAAAAAAAAAAAAAAAAAGCCAAGCATGGCATGAAATTGATACCTGAGATAAAAATTAGAAACTGAAAAGGCATCAGAAGTAGAGCAATGCAGTCTCCATGTTTAAGATGGGTATATAGGTATTGCAATTGCAGAATCTCAAAGAAAAACATCTCCTTACCAACCCCCTTCCAAAATCTGAAACCAAACAAAAAACACGAAAAACAACATCATCAGCTCCTCTACAAGTTGTGTGCTTATAAGCACTTGTTCTTAGTATTTACAGTACAGCAGCTGAAAAAATGTTAGAAGTTCCTGGGCATTAACCTCTAGGCTGTTTAGGTTCCTGGCCGCTGGTGTAGCTGTTAGGCTGCACTGTTAGTGATGTTTCTTTCTTCCTATCAAAGTCTGGCAAGTGTGATGAAATGCAGGATATTGATAATCAGAAAATCCACAGAATTTAAATGCAACAAATGTTTGGGCATTTCATGTGTGAACTCATAGGCTGTCAGTATTCTTTTTATTCAACATCTACTGCTACTCCAAGAAGGCTTTTAAAAAAGAAGATCTTTATTGTAGTTATTTGTATTTTTGTGTCAGGGTCAGGAGCAGATGCTTGAACTTTCTAATCTCTTCTTGTTAGGTCAGTACATGGAAAAATCAAACAATGCTGCCTGCTACTTTTAAGCTTTTCAGAGACCTTCTTTTCTAGTGGCTGTTGGAGAACATAAGTGAGAAAATATTCAAGCCAAATGTTTGCTGGGTACCTCTCAATGTTCATGTAATCCTCAGTGCTCAAAGACTTTAAGAAAAAGCATGAAGAGGAAAGTATTCCTTATCCCTCTTCAAAAGATACTTCTGATTCTACTTGTTCATTAATGCCATAGTTGAACAAACCAGAAAGCGCTCCTTTGCTTCTGTTTAACTGTTCTAAATCAAAATTTCCAAACACTGTTTTCTTAGTTCACCTCTGTGAAGAGCATAGCTGTAGGAACTGTGCTCAGGAGTGACTGACAGGTCTTAGTTTTTAATCAAATCTCAGATAAATAGAGAAAGAAAAGCTGACCTTTTAGGAGGTAATTGGGGTGTTTAAGTGTCCAGCCTTTAACTTTTGATGTGAACTAAACAGAGGACTTAAAGCACTTTTGATTGTTTTGCGTCAATCTTTGATATTGATAAATTCCACCATTACAAGATTCTGCTCAGATAATGGGCATTAATAACATTAATTATGTTATTAACAGACAAATAACACTAATTATTTCACTGAAGCGTCAATTTGTCATAAGAAACAAACTCAACTTTATTATTCTCCTCAACTTAGATCCATTTGCATGCAACTGAGTTTGTGCAGCCCTTTCATCATATCCCATAGCTTAAAACTTAGTTCTTGTTTAGCATTTTTTTCTAGGCTTTATTCCATGTTTCCTCCCTGTACCAGTGTGGAAGACTTAATATTCTGTCGCTTAAGTAGAACCTCAGACCACATCTCTAGAAATTCTTGGACTTCTGTTATCATTGAGTTTTCTTCCTTTCTTCTTCTCTTCTTCGAGCAGTTGTTTTCTTGTCACATTTTTCTTGTGTCTGTTTTAACCCTTGGCCTAGAAAAATATGCTGCACCTTTTTGGACATGCACCAAAATAAAAAAAGCTTAAGTGCCAAGTTCTTAGTTGTAGAATAAGTCCAGCAAGAGAGTGAAATGATTCATCACTTCCTGGCGAGCATAATTATTACTGCAGTCACCATTTATTATGTATTTGCACTCTTTGAGGATGTGCTAAATATTACTGTA
>JAOEHX010067330.1:0-29874 GCA_025448015.1 Bolborhynchus lineola | reverse complement strand
ATATCATCGTCAATTCCCCTATTCCTCCATTTAATAGTGAAAACAGTGTGTCTGTCCTGAGGAAACAGAAATACACCATTTGAGGGTTTTTCCTTTGAGCTTAAAGTACAGCATGTCAGGAAATGAAGTTTGCAAGTCGGGATCTATCACTTTGAACCGTGGTCATCATTTCTCTGTCACATCGCTCGTCTTGCTCCTCACAAGGTTGGAGGAGGTGACCTCTGTGCTGGGCACCTCCAAGGATCAACCAACCACTGTAGCAGGTTCTGTCCCACATAGCCGCAGGGCAGAGAGCTGCCTGTCAGCCCCAGCCTTTCCCACGTGCTGTCTTCTATCCCTTATGGCTCTTGCAGCCTGTCTTGCAGCTCGTGTTGAATTTAGCAGCCCAGAATTGGTCCTAAAGACCCTTCTGTGCTTCCCCGTTCACTTGGTTGCTTTCTGTCTTCAGCTGTTTGTTTGAATTGCTCATTCTTTCACACTTCCACAGTTTTCCTGTTGTATTTTTGCCTCTCTTGTCCTTACACACATGATTTAACAAAAAGCGACTGACCTTTCCTTTCACAGGTGGCGCAGATGGTGTTACAGCCACCAACACTGTGTCAGGACTGATGGGACTGAAAGCAGACAGCACACCTTGGCCAGCAGTCGGTGGAGGCCTGAGGACCACATATGGTGGCGTGTCAGGTAGGTGTTGCCCTTTTTGATGCACGCTGCTTCCTTGGAGGCTTTCAAAACATCAGGAGGTGCTTGTAGTGGGCTAGAATATCATGTCTGCAGTCACACCGAGTCCTTAAAGCTCACTGCTGGTCAACGTTTCGAAGCCATGACAGATGGAAGAGATTAAGTGTGAAGGCTCTTGGGTTGCCCTTTCCTTAATGGTGAAGAGCTGCATCAGAATCCTGTGATGGGGTCACTGGAGAGGGAGAGAAATCTCTTCTCTGGTGACCCTTGCTTTTCCTCAGATTTTTCATTCTGTCACAATTGTCAGGCCCCACGTTAGACAGAGGCTAATGAAAGGGCACCGCAGGGGGAAGTATCAACAACCCAAATGCAGTGTATGTTTCATAGCCTCCCTCCTTCCCACCGAGAGCACCTCTGCCGAGGAGGTTATTTCCTCCTCTTCCCACTGGGGTAAAAAAATGACTGTATTAGGCAAACCTACGCATATTTTGTAGCCTGTTTCTTGTAACACACCAGAAGAGCTTGGGTAGGACATAGTTCCAAGTCCTGCTTCGCAGTCTCGTTTTCAAACCAGCAGCAAAACTTCTGCACCCCAGTTCAGTGCGTGCGCACGCTAATGTATTAATCTATTGACCCTGTGCACTCTGTTGCTGTGACAACATGAACTTGGCCCTGCAAAGACAATACTGTGAGCTTCTTGACTTGACTGGTATGGAGATTAGTCTCCTTGGTGATAGAGGTAGCAGTAAATATACATAACAGAAGTAATAGCATCCCCCTGATTGAGTCAAACACGGTTTTATCAGACTTGCCTCCTACCTCTCCCCAAAAAAGATAATGAGAAGAGACCAGGCAGGCAAAAACTGCGGTGTTTTATGTGACTGCTGTTATCCTTAGAGCGGTAAGGAATGTAGCAAAAGAGAACTTGCAAACAAACTTTAATTCAGACGAGTGTATTCAGTGGGAAATTGCCTCATTGCCTTAGATAACTACGTGGAACTGGGGATTTTTTCAAGGAGGCTGAAAAGGAAGAAAGAGATAACAATCATTATGCCTATTGCACGGTGATTATTTCACAGTGACACTCCAGTAAGGTGTTACATCTTCATAGTAGGCAAAACGGGAGGAAGAGGGGAACAAGAGGAGAGCAGCTATAGCCCATTTCAATTTCTCTAGCTTGCCATGTTGACAGGCAAAGAATAAAGGAGGTCACAGTGGGGCCTGTGCATTAAAAATTAATAAAAGAACTATTGCAGTAGTATTTTATAGAAGTAACACCATTCACGTTGCCTCATTGAAATTGCAGTTCCTAAATAGGCCTTCCTACCAGAAGTCTGTCTTAATAGAATCTGTCAAATGACTGCGTTAGGAAAAGCGTCTCTTATGTCACAAAGCTGACACGTGGACGTAGTGGAGATCGCAGTGGCACCCGGATGCTCGGCTATAAGGGGGGGGGCACCAATATTTGTGGAGTTTATAGTCTGATACAAGTGGGACTTGTGGAAAAGTTCTTTATTTGATGTCTATATGGATGTAGTATCAAAATGTATTTTTAATGACATGGTTTAATGGTGGACTTGGCAGTGCTGGGGTAAAGGTTGGACTTGGTGATCTCAAGGGTATTTTCCTGCGTAATTGATTCTATGATCCATCAGAGGAGATAGACAGCGTCATTTTTGGATACACCATTGCCCATGATGCAAATCTGGTTCTTTAAAATACATGAAAACCACCGGAGGTCAATATGTAGCCAATAACATCAATAGGCTCTGCGACACATCCCAGTGCTTTCTCCTTTGGCCATGAGGGTATAGCAGGACACAGATTAACGCAAGCAGGAAAGCAATTTTAACTCAAGAGAGCTCGCACGCTTACAAGCAGACCGTCTTGTCATGTCAGAGCGAGGGGCAGGGCGACTACATTGTGAGGTCTGTTCTGGCCATGCCAAGTGCTGAGACGCGTGGCCTGCAGCCAGACACTTGACCTTTCCGTGCTCTGCTCCTCCTGTCTGTGAAATGGCAGTAACACCACGTCAGGGCCTACTGTGCCAGGAAGTGCTCTGCAGTCCCAGCAGGAAAGTTGCATCCTAGTGTAAAGCATTGGTTTTCTATTTCGATGTGCTTCAACGTCTCGTTTCTGGTTTATTACCTGATGGAGTCAGGAAGTTTTTGTTGTTTCTGCAACTAATTCCTCTCCAGAGAGAATTAATTTTTTAAGTGAAAGGCAGTGCTATTATAAAAGCAGTAAGTCTGGGTCCATTTTCCATGTGTTTTCCCAAAGCACAGCTGGTTTATCATGTTCTCTAGTGCACCAACCTAGAGCAGATCGAGCGCATCGCCAAGCTGCATCTCAAATGCTGGACTTTTTCCAGTTGCACAGATTTCACTTCTTTTCTGGACTAGAAATGAGGCTGCCTTGGCACAGAGGTACGGGAAGAGTCTGTGTCCCGCAGGGTGCAGTGATCCTGGTGGTGTATCACCCATGGTGGCCTCAGCACAGAGTCACTGTGGTCAAGGGTGCTGGTGCGGTCTGAACTGTAGCTGTGCTCGGAGCTGCTGGCCCTCACTTAGCCAGTGCGGAATTGCTCACAGTTTATGGAGTACTGGAATAAACTGGAGTTTAGGTCAGTCTGGGCTTGCTTATCTTCTCTTTACACACGAATCACAAGGAGCTCGCCCAACCCTGCCCGCTAGTTACAGGGGCTGCTACATCTGCAAGCGTGCTTTTGCTGCAGAACCTGCAGTGCTCCGGGTCCATCAGCAGGGATGCAGCCTCCCTTGATGCCACATAGAGAAACGTGCCCTGTCCCGTGTGTTCTGTGTTTCCATTCACTCCCTTGGGAGCTGAAGGAATCCTGTGTCTCAACAGAGGGACACAGTGTGTGAGAAGGAGGCAGGCAGAATGCAGCTCCAAATGCGCAAGTCAGCACTTGGCACCCCAGAATAAGGCTGCAGGCCAGCCTTTGTTTGCCCCAAGCTGATGACTCAAATACATCATATATAACTTCTCCTTGGCCTCTTCTTCCCTCTTCTTCTCATCTACCTCATGCTGAAGCAGCTATATACAAGAGGACTATCCTTCATTATTCCAGAGATACTGAAAAGGGAATTTCTTTGCAATTCCTAAGTGATGGTTTGTGTAACATCCATACAAATAACAAGAACAAATAGTTGAACATCAGTGCCAGGCCCTGCTATGTTTTGAGAACATCTTTGAAACCAGAGACACTTAATGAGATTACTTTAAAACCCTCATTTAGCTTTGAGTTGTCGCAGTCAGTGTTTTCTTCCTGTTTTGATGTAATTTGATCAGCTGAAGATGGCCAAGCTGTAAGAGGCATCGCTGTTTCCTCCTTCCTCCCCTCCGTGCTGCTGGGTGGGTTTGACAGGGAAGGATCCCAGTATCCCAGGTGGATGTTTGACCGCTAGACTGTAGGATTAGGCTCTCTCTTCTCTCCTTCCCTGCGAGTACTGAATGATTCATGCGAAGTGGAGCAGCTCTCACAGGATGCACACTCGCTGACCTGCACATGAGGCTGACGCGGGAGAGTCAGGTTTAAATCCCAGGTGGGAGCATGCATTCCAAGTTTGCCCTCCCACCTATTGACATGGTGAAATCTCCCTGGGGTTTCTTTTCCCGTCCTACCTCTATCCTGGGGCCAAACCCCCCTCCCCCCCCCCCGAGATTTGCAGGAAAGATTTCACTTGAATTTTGACAAATGGTTGTTTTCTAAAGAAAAACCATTTGTAATTGGCACTACAGAGCCTCAGCTGAGCCCAAAGGCTATGGTTAGCCCTATGTGGCCCTGTTATGTGAGAGGACCTGTGCTTAGAGGATTCCAGTCTTCATCCATTTTCATAAGGTTCTAGGAAGTGCCCATTCCCCAAAAAGGGGGAGTGAAGCCTCCAAAATTTGGTGCAGGAAATCAGCCCTTATGATGGAAGAAAACTACTAAAGTGAAGCTACGGCTCCCCAAACTGTATAACTATCGTATGGGTTTTCAGGATTCGGGACGCAGTTTGATTTCCATTAAAAGGAGCTTTTAGAATTGATCCGGCAGTATTTCAGGTTCGACTTGGGATTTTACCCCGAGTTCTTCCTATACACTTGCGATGAAATGAATGACTGTTTAATATTATGAAATATTGTTTCTTAAAACGAAGCTAATGCTGGGGGTTTATCCCCATAAAGAATAATGACCTCTGGCTCTCTTTTAGCCTGTATAAATATAGATTACTTTATAGAAGTATAAATTATTCTATAGCTATTAGAATAAGATGCCCGGTTCCCCAGAGGAATGGTACTGTACTGTCAGCAGCGACATGCTTTCCTAAGATCTCTTTCCTTTAAATGTCTTTTGAAACTGAAACCCCAAAGTTTTTTCCACAAGCTTTCATCCTGTGCTTCCATATTCCAGATGTGTTTTATAAAACACATCGCGTTGCAGCACAATAGGGTATCTATTGCAGGCAAAACAGAGCAGCGCTGCCGTTTGAATTTCCATGGGGCCTTTTTGTTCTTTGTCAGCCGTTTGTTTCTCTGTTTTTTGTCTGGAAGCCAGATCCTTAGGGGATACATTTATAAATCCATACACTGGACTTAGCAAAAAACTTGGGTTAAAAGCAAATCTCTCCATGGTGCACTCGCTGTGGATCCTTTCAATGCAGAGCTATTGCAGTGTTTTGCAGTAGTAGCTCCAACGCCTCGTGGCAGTGTGCTGTTCTTGCTTTGCCCAGTTAGTCCCTTCCGCAGTACTTCTGGCATTCTTTGCACACTGGATTGCACATAGCTTTGTATGGTTTTCAGAGCAAGAGGGATTCAGAAAGTTGTGTGTTCTGACTTCACAGCTGACCACGAGGGATGTCAGCATGAATATTCCTAGATAACAGATCCAGTTGTTAAACGTGGGGACCTATAATTGTTGCAGTTAATTGGAGTTACTTTTGAGGTAAGTTAGTGGAGCTGTCTGGTTTTTAAAGAAAGAACACCATCCAACAGCAATTGTGACCTTTAAGGGGCTGCTTTGCAGGTGTTACTTCATTACATTCATATATACACATTCTATGAATAATAGACATTATTAATAGGGGCGTATATTCTAATCTGAAATGTATGAATTACATTGGAAGAGGCAAAGTTGAAGTTCTAATAATAAGGGCTGCCTTTGAATTTTATGACACATTATTAAAAGAGAAGGGGGGGGGGGGAATAAACCCCAAGAGCATTCACTTCTGTAACCCCAGTTCTTTCAATGGAGTTTGGTCGATGGAAATGAATGAAAAGCTGCCCAGCACTGGCAACAAAGCACAATGTATGTGTGCATAGGCACTTCTGCTTAAGAGAAATATTTACTGAGAGTTAAAGACTATTTGCATTAAGCTATAGTTATAAAACAGTGTGGAGAGGAGTAAAATGGAATCTATATGCCTTAGTGTGATTTTACTTTTGCTTTATTATTGCTGTTAAGTGGAGCTCAGGCATTAAAAGCCCTTATTTGCATCTATTATGTCCGATTCACAAAGAGCCCTCTGTTTTCCACCGTGTCCTTGCAGCAGTGGTTTCTCTGAGTGCTCTGCCGTCACTGGTCTGTGTAGGAGAGATCAAAGCCCTAATAATAGATTTCTGACAGGGAGCTCGCCTGCTACCTGCCCTACACAAATCCTCACTGTTCATGTTTGCTTCATGGCAACAAAGCAGACAGAAGGAAAATGCCAAGCGCTGAGTTTGAGGTACAGCCCTGCCATAGCTTGACATTTCAGCAGAACAGCAGTTTATGAGATGCATAATTTTTCATCGGGGACTCAGCTGCCATTTTCATAGGAGCTTGCGGCTCATCGACTGCCTGGAAGTAGGGCAAAGGTTTACAGCACAGACCGAGGTCCACATCCTTCCCATTGCTATTTAAAACCAAGTATTATTCTCCGAGAAATGAGCAGATTTCCCCCCCCCCCCCCTTTCATATTTTTGGAGCCAATTTATGTCCCCCAAAGAAGACACTTCAAGCGCAGGAAGCGTTTGTGGTTGCTTCGGAATGGTGGGAATTGATTTCATTCACCCAAAGATGAAACAAATCCTGGGACAAGAATGAAGCGCGGGTCCTTCCACGCAGCGTTTGAACAAAGCTGTGATTTCCTCCTCCTCTCACTTCGCAAAAGAGAGCTCGTTCCAAGCTTGAAATGAATGAAAAGTCTTTACTCCCAACGTGTAATTGGGCTGTGGTTTAGCATCGTTAGAGATTGCATTCAAATTCTCGCGTCCGTGCGCATGTACACGGGAAACAAACGCGGCGTAGGTCCATGCGAGTGTTCAGTTTGGAGTTGCACATCTCCGTGAGCTCCAGTGACAGTTCACCGTGTCACAGCCTCGCATGGAACAACGGTACAGTGCGTTGGATTAATTAAAGAAGCCTTGCAGAGAGCCGAATTCTCAGTATGTCAAGATTTCAATTTTATGTTAAATATTTTCTAAAGGCCAGACCCTTAAATCTCAGGGGCTGTACCAAGCAGTGAGCTGTGAATTTAACCATAGGCTAACTGCTAATGATAAGGAAAAGAGTCCAAGTTGAGGCAGCTGTAATACAGTCATTGGATTAGGCTATCAATCACTCAGTTCCCTGAGGAACAGGCAAAGACGACAAAACAGTGAAAAGGGAAATTAGGAAGGGAGGGCATGACTGGAATGAGATTCTTCACCAAATGTATCTGTTAGTTGGCTGAATCCCCCAAGCATCACATAGAAATGGCCAGCATTGCTCTCAGACTAAAAGCCAAGTGTTTGTTCCAAACTGCTCAAACCCCATCAAATCGTCATTAACTGTTGCTGGTCTGTGCAGGGTGTTAGAAATGCAGTCACGATCTTCTCCTGTTTTAATAGCCTGTAATTAGATTAATCTCTAAACCACTGTTGTTGAACACTCTGGATTTACTGTTTGCATCAAAGCTCATATAGAATACGTCCAATTGAAATAATTAATTTTCCAGATGAGTGGGTTTTTTTAATAAACAGATAACTGTTCAGCTATTGAGTCTTACTGATGGCTGCTAAAGGCAAATGGCAGGGGGCGATTCAGATAAAATCATGCATTCTACTTGGACATAATATGGGAAGAAACAAGAGAGAATGACTGTGGCCGAGCTTGCCCAAGCGTGGGTGAAAGAACGTGCAGTTTTAGGGATGCAGGTAAGGAAAATGGGAAATAAGTTCATATAGTAGTATGGATTAAGATGATTAAGTAAAGGGGCTCTTAGAGTTGGTGACTCGGAGACACAGTCTGATTAACAAAGAATGGAAGTGAGCAGAGGGAGCAAAAGAGATGAATTGTAAAGCAGGGGCTTGTATTTTAACTTGGCTACAGTAGTGTGTAGAGTGAATATACCCCATGCAAACTATAACTACGTTGTGTTTTGTAGATCATTGCGTTGAAATCTGGTATTTCTGTCATGAAAACTTATTACCATTAACTTTGAAGGTGATTTAAACATAATCACGTTAAGTATCTCATGAATTATTTCTCTGAAAAATACTTGACATTTAAGTCAGACTCAGCACTTTTCCTTCTTGAACCTCATCCCCTTGGCCACAGCCCACGGATCCATCCTGCCCAGATCCCTCTGCAGAGCTTCCTGCCCTCCCGCAGGTCAGTGCTCCCACCCAACTCGGTGTCATCTGCAGATTTACTCAATCCCCTCATCCAGATCATCAACGAAGACATTAAAAAACACTGACCCAATATTGAAGCCTGAGGGACACCACCAGTGACCGGTCACCAACTCGATGGGACACTGTTACAGCGTATGCGTGTGATGGGTTCAAACTTCCATTATGGAAGTTTGGGGAGCTTCAATACAGGAGGCAGAGGAAACCTGACAAAGGCAGTAGGGTCCCAATTCACATGAATACCTGTCAGTGTATAAGCTCCCTGCTGTTGATTGTGCATGGCCCATCATCTTTTCTGCTGGCTTGTTATTCGGCGCCTGAACCAACAGCAGGGTTTTTGATGCAGGTGGTACTTGAGAGTGATCAATGAGGCGACTGTCTTCTGTGGAAATGATCAACTGTACCTGTCAGTCACAGAGCACAAATCCTCATTGTAATTCCCCCAAAACCCAGGAATCGGGCAGAGTTTGTAAACAGTTCTGATTAGCAATTGTATCAGCAGAGGTTAAAACCCCGGAGTACTGACCTGGTGTGTTTTAAGCATGTTTGTTTTCTTCTATATCTTACTGTGCATATTGATTTGCCCTAGTCACCAAGTGGTTGTAGAGCCGATCTGTGTTCACTGGAAGACCTGTTCTTGTCCTACCTGAAGAGTGAACATGATTTCATCAGGGCCTGTAGAGATAGGACGAGGGGTGATGGGCTCAAGCTGAAACAGGGCAAGTTCAGGTTAGATCTAAGGCAGAAGCTCTTCCCTGTGAGGATGCTGAGGTGCTGGTACAGGATGCCCAGAGAAGCTGTGGCTGCCCCATCCCTGGCAGCGTTCAGTGTCAGATTGGACATGGCTTGGAGCAACCTGCTCTGGTGTGAGGTGTCCCTGAACTGAATGGTCTTAAGGTGCTTTCGACTCGAAACCAGGCTTAGATTCTATGGGTTTATATTGCCGGGTGGGCCAAATAACTACTGTCTTCTGTCATCAGTTTGGGGATACTGCCACTGCTGACAGTAAACCCCACCTTGTGTACTCTGTGCTGCTCCACCTGGTTTCATAGCTTCAGTAGCTTCAGTGGCTCCAGCATCGCTGTGAGGATGGTGGGGCTCCCACCATCGTGCTGCTAACAAAGCACTGGATCAGTGTGTTGTAGCAGTAGGTCAGGGAAGTGGCTTGAAGAGCAGGTTTCCCACTTCCATGGCACTGTGCTTGCTGAGGTTAATCCAGTTGCAGGCATTTTGACAATCAGATATGGGGGGGGTTAGGGAAAATAAGAAATAATCCTTGGAACAACTTTAGCCCAGGGCACTGCTTTACATCCAGCAGCGCCAAAAGGACATAGTTATGGAGTCATTACTGCTGTCCTGCTTCCACGTCGGAGTGTTGTGGAGTCACAGTATGGTTAGGGTTGGAAGGGACCTTAATGCTCATGTGGTAACGAGTAGCCTTTGAAAGTTCTACCACTGTTTAGCTGTGATTTCTGATGCACTCACCACAGAAAATACATCTAAATTCACCCAAATCCTGCTAACATCTTGGATTGTTTATTATCCTACTTGACTGATGAATAAATCCTAATGCCGACTTCACGCAAAAGAGAGCAGATTTGTTGAACTGGGTAGATCCTGGGTTTGTATTTCACCGGGCATCACAACATCCCCCATGAGTTATTGCCAGAAGCATTTAGTAAAGTATTTCACAGCTATTTTTTTACCTTTCAAAAGAATGCACTAATATATAGTAGCCAGCTAGGTGCCCTGCATTTTAATGTGCTTTTTCATGCAGGCACACCATGCATGGACTGAGCTGTGCAGATACCTTGCTCACACCCAGGATACACAAACAGAGCCCACGAAACCTTTTAGGAACCCACGTGTAGCAATTTGGTTTTCCAATGTATGATCCATTTGCAGCTCCTCTATTGCTAGTTAATTACAAATGTCTTCCCTATTAATATGCACTGTATAACCATCATTACTAAGTCCTTTTTATATCCCCAAAGACATTCATAGTCAGGGATTGTACCACCTTTATTGGGGTTAGGTGAGAGCTGAGTGAGAATCGGTGAGCACAGTGTCCCTCTGTTTAAGACTGAGCAATCCATTGTGCAGCTCTAGCAGGTAGAGACAGTGTTTTTAATGGCATGAGATCTGTCCCTTAAATACCTGGTACCCCACCTGTCTCAGCACTGAGGTGAGGCTGATGCTCTAAAGAACTTTGTTAGAGGCAGCTCAAAATGAGGAGAAAGCCTGTGGGGTTTGTTGCAGGCGGGCATGCTGATGGGGAACTGACTTATGGTTGTGTCTATATGTTTCTGTATATTCTATATAAGCCATTTCTATTTTGTATAGACCATTTCTGTATGTTTCACACTGAGTGACCTATTGGGTTTTGAAAGAATAGATGATTACTCCAGTCCACATTTTGGCTCGGCTGAGCTTATCCTACTCCCTGTCAGTTATTGCTGCGCTTACACTGTCAATGCCATGTCAGGAGCCCAACTATTGAATACACGAGCTTTGGCAGCATTTATACCAACAGTTGGATATTTGCCCACTCAAGAGCTGCTTAGATTTTAATAGGGAATGCTCAGAGAATCCTCCTCATTCTATGACCTGCTAAGTTCTGTGCATCAGGAGGACTTGCAGTGGAGAAGATATTGCCAGATGAGGCTTTTAAGAATCAATTGCTTTGTGTTGTAAATCGAGCAGCTTCTTCAGCACGTATCGAAGGTGGGGTCTGAAGAACTCAGACTTCCAAGGACAATCTGGTAGCGACTTCTTTTCCCTAAGAAGGGTCTGAAAAAGTCTGCGCCATGGGACAATCTGGTTTATTGAAATAAAGAAGAGATTTCTTGCACCTTTGGTGTTCATCAGACCACATTTGAGGATCAGTCCTTGGGGAGGTATCCATAAAGGGTCTCCCTGAGCCTTGCTGTGTCTTGTTCAGTGGAATTTTAGGCAGGGCTTCCCTCCTGCACACAGATGTCTTTCCTATGTCTTTATTTAGCTTTTCTTTCAGGCTCGCTGTTTTACAGCTCTAAGAACACCCCCAGCTCACAGTTAAAGTCAGATATTGTGGGGTGGTAAAAGTGTCTTTTAAAACAAAAGGGAATTGCCACCCTTAATCTCTTTCCCAAACTTTGGCTTCTTCCAGGGCTGTCTCCAGTGTTCCTCATAAAGAAGATTCACTGAGCTAAAGGTTTGCAGGCAGAGTAGGTGGGCAATAGTAGTGCTCTCTTCTGCTTATGCTACCTGCATTGCCTTCCTGTGCTGCAGTTACTACCAGGACACCTCTGTGCCTGGGAGCCCTTCCCAAAGAGGCACTGATAACTTCTCCCTTGTCCCTGGAAGGAGATGGGCATTCTGAGATGATGTGGGTTTCTTTCTCCCTCTATTGACTGCATCAGAAACTTGAGGTTAGTGTATTCCTAATGTAGGTGCCTGTGTCATATGTCTAAGATAATATCCCTCTCTGTGATGAAATGGCAGTGGTTAAGCATGTAAATGTGTCAGGGTTTTCTGGTGAAGGCCAGACTTTGGGGTTGTTTTGAAAACACATCTTTCTGTAGCCAAATCTATTTTCCAATGTGATTTCACAGGAGAAAGTGCCATTTGTATGCTTGACGTTAAAATATCTCCCAATCAGTTGATGTAAAGCATCCGGTGTTTGTGCTTTAATGAGCCCAAATAACGCCACTGCGACCCCTTAATGCTGTTTCTCATGTTCTTGTTACAGTATGGGACACATCCTCGGGTTTGAAAAGCTCGCAGGAAATTCCAGCAATTTAATCTCAGTGTTAGAAAAAGGATCACAGCAGCCACCAGAGTATTTGGTATTTAAGCTGGTTTTGGTAAAGGCTCGTGACGTGCTCCCCGGGAGCTGAATATTGACAAGCATGCTCTGGCAAGCAAGATGAAGCTTGGTGGGTTAAAACAGCTCAAGGCCCTGCGTTGACACTGTAACCCAAGTCTGAAAGCTGTTATCCTCCACTATTTACTTTGGCTTTAGAGGTGATACTGTCCACTTGAATTAAGGATTTCTACTGTCTTTTTAATACTGTAGCCGTGGATTCATATTTGATCTAGGACACGATGCACGCGAGGTTGCTTGCGCATCTGTGTTCGATGAGACCTTCAGTAACGTGTTGTGTGTAGAATCACCAATGACAGCAGGAAAGCATCCTGAGTTCAAATCTTTTAAAGTAGGAGTGAGTGAAATGATTCTTAAATCACATTTCTCTGTTAGACAGTGGAGCACACCATGGCCTGGAACTCCAAGTCTATGAGAGCAGTTGATCAAAAGTGAAGCTTGGAGCTGATTTGTTGCAGCTTAGGATTTAGGAGATTCATTTTCAGTTGTGTTCTTTAAGTAGAAAGAAAAACCCACTTCCCCCTACCCCCCCCCCCCATTTCAAATGCACTCTGTTTGTAATGCTTGCAGTTCGCTTTTTGAGCTTGTAAAGAAAGAACTTAAGCCTATTTGGGCTTCTAGTAAATTTGGCATATACACTAAATTGATTACCAGATGCATTGTGCAACATATGGCATTGTTCTGTCTTTGTGTGCTTCATAGTATTTCCTTAAATTACCAGCATTAGTTTGGATTCCAGGAAACGCGCTTGTCTTGGCCCTCTGGTGCTTTGGACTTCAGTGCTGGCTTTTCAGTGCTGAACAGATGTGGTAGAGTTGCACATGGAACATTTCTGCTTTTGTGAGTCTTCGTCCGTGCACAGTATTCAGCCAGCGAGCGCTCATGCAAATGGCATCTCTTCGTTTTCGTATGTACATGGATTGCTTAAAATAACCTGCAGCATTCCTACTAATTCCACGGGACCAAGGAGAAGAAAACAACCCAGTTGTGACAAATACACTGCCTCCAGAGTGAATCGGTTCCTTCAGATGTGTTGGACTTTAGGTTAGAGAAAAGCAGGAAGAAAGGAGAAGGTAATTCCTTTGTGGGTGGCAGCAACAGTCAACGTAGTCCCGCATGCTTCTGTGAACAACCTTCTTTCCACACTGGGGGCTGTGGTTTTAATGGGTGTAAAAATTCATCCCTGAAAATGCATGGAATAAGGTGCCCAGGACATTGGTATGTAAAGGAGACCGCTTGAGTTGATTCACAAAGCACGCTTCTACAAAGCTACCCTTTAAATTAGCAACGGGTTTAGAGAAAAGGGCAATGTGACGTCCTGGAACAAGGATGTGGGATCTGCGTCCAGGATGAGTGTCCGCTGCCTCTTCTGCTCAGGTGGAACTGCTCTCTTCACACACAGATTTACTCCACTTCCACCTTTGCTCTTCAGTGAGCTAAAAAGATCAGTGAACGCGGTTTAGGAGTTGTGTGGCTTCTGGTTTGATTCAGTGGAAGCCAAGGGGATGAGTAAGTGCATCAGTTAATTCCCTTTACCCCTCGAGATGCCCTCATTGGATAACAATTAAAAGAGCGAGGCACTAAATTCCCTCACCTCCTCTTAGGTTGCTCTGAATGAATCAAAGAAATGAGTATTTAGTCCTATTAATGCTGTTATTTTTTGTTAATGCAGAAATCAGGTTTGTGATACAGGTGTCCAATTTCATCTGGAGATCAGCATTGAGTTGCATAGCTGATCACAAAGCAGGCCTGACAGAACCATGTTTTAATCACCAGCCCTCTGTAATGTATCCAGAGGCAGTAAAGGCCTCCACAAATAAGGTTTGTGCTTTGCACAGCTGGACATGCTGTCATTTTCTTTTCCATCAAGACCTTAAATCTTCAGCTTGCTCTAAACTCTCACCTAAGGAAATGGCATGAAGCTCCCTGTGACAGTGAAGGTTAGCAAAGAGGAGGAACAGAAGAACAAGCCTTTCTTTAAGGTTGGCAACCAAAGCCAAGGTATCAACTCACTCTTGGAGTGAGGGGTCCTTTTCTTCTCTGGAAAACTAAGTACTGTCATGGTAATTTCATTACAACACCACCAAAAGGTCAGGAACTAAGTATTTAGAAACCTATGTGGTTGTAACACCCTAGTCGTAAGAAAGTGTTCTTGTGCCGTTGAGCTCTGCGTGTCTGTACAGGGTTTTACTGTCTACCGTGGGTATTAGCTGAATGTGTCCATCATTACCATTCTGTGAGCAATTGCCTTTCTTGAAACTGATTGATAGTTAGGGATAAAGCACTTCTATTACATCTTGCCACCTCCTGAGGCCCAATCTTTTAATCTACAGTGCCTTCACAGGAGTGATGATCTCTCCTCTCTCTGGATCTAATCACATCCAAAGAGAATGAAAGGGTGAAAACATGTTTTGTTTTCTGGAGAGCTTTCATTGCATTGTACACTCTTCTGCTACAAAATGATTGGAGTGTTCTCTCTGCCAAAGGTGACAGTGGAGGAAGAGAACTTTATGGGGAGAGAGATGTTTGGGTATAGGCAACTAGCACTGTGCGGGGGCCTGGCTCGAGGCAGTGAATTTGTTTGTGGGTTGATGAAACTGTGGTCTCCATTTCTCATTGCCTGAGTGCAAACCAATCTTGTGATGGGGTGAGCTGCTTGCAAAGTCTTTGCTGCCATGGCATTAGTTTAATCTGTGCGCTTGGGCAAACAGATCTGCAGTTGCAAGGAGGAGAAAGTACAAACAAAAGAAAAGAGAACCCCCCCCCCCCCCCAGGGGGTTATCTTCTTAAGGCCATGCTGTCTTGCTGTGGTCCAGGCAATCTCTAATCATGCTTTGAGAGTTTTTCAAAGGAGGAAAGCTGTAAGAAAACATTGCAGGCGAGTTAGTGGTGAATACTGCTCAGAGGGACTCTTGGCTTGTGGAGATCTGGTGTGTGTTTTGTGCATTCTTTGCATTTCTTCATCCTTCTCCTGCCTCTGTCCCTTAGAGACTGAGCTATAAAGGCATATGCCCTCCAGCTCCAGCAGGAACTACCAGAGAATGGGAGCTTCTTGTGCTTTCCTCCCAAAATCTGGCAGAGAAAGTAACTGATGCTGCTTTAACACTGACATGTAATGTAATGTCTGAGCTCAGTGTGTAGGAGCAAGTTCAGATGCTGACACTAGCCTGAATGCACCAACATGAAGCTCCCAATGGCTATATATTCACTGAAAGGGCGCTCGGGCATTGGAACAGGCTGCCCAGGGCAGGGCTGGAGTCACCATCCCTGCAAGTGCTCACACCCCATGTAGACGAGGCCCTCAGTGCCATGGGTTAGTGGTGGCCTTGGCAGTGCTGGTGGTGGTTGGAATTGATGACCTTAAAGGACTTTTCCAACCTGGCTGATTCTGTGATTCTGTATTTTTGACTTCCAAGACCACCTAAAGTTGTAACCCTTCTGCTCCATAGATCCTTCAGATTCTTTGTTAACATAACTGTGGCGTGTCTTGAGAGCTGAAGAATCCTCCCAAGATACTGTTTTCAGCAGGACAGAGCAGGAGCCCAGCTGTGCTCTCCCAACCCATCATTTGATCCTTAGATTATAACTGGTCCTACCAAAATGCCATCCCTTCCAGCCTTCAGTATGAAGAGCTCTGGTTCCTGCTCTTGTTCACGGGAGTCTGCCCAGATCCCTTTGTGTCTCCCTCCAGAATTGCAACGAGAACTTGCCAAAACCCCCCTACTTTGCTGCTTTTCCCAAGCCTGCCCTGGCAGCAGGAGCTTGCTTCCCAAAGATCTCAACATACTCCGGTATGGCCCTTCTTCTTTCCAAACGATGATGCAGCCCACCAGCTTACAGACACTGCAGATCCCCATGAATAGGCAAGGTAGGCAGTTTCTATTTATTGCTGGGAGGAAAAAAAGGTGTCAAATGGCTTCTTACTCATCCTATGGCAAGCAGATGAGTATGGCTGTGTGCTTCAACTACCTTAGGTATAGCTATCAGCTCTCCTGGTTGTGTGAGCCTTGAGAAACGGGAAGTGTTGAAATAAATGGCTATGATACACATCGTGTTGAAATAAACATTTATTTTAACACATTGTATGTGATGAGCCATTTATTTTAACACTTTTCCCTGGAAGTGTTGAAATAACAGGTTTTATCAAGGGACGTGTCATCCACTGTTTTATGTATATGTGAATATGGAAATACAGCTACTGAGTGTGCACGTATATATATATATATACACACTCACAGGGATTATATGGCTATGTAATAATAATATGGTAGATGTGTGTGTAGACACACCTCCTATTGCACAGGCAAATAAAGGGTTTTCTGCTGAAATGGAGTCTTTGTTTCACAAAAATTTTGTGTTCATGCCATCATTTTTAATGCATTTTTTATACCTATAAATAGATCTAAATATATCCATACACAAAGTTGGATATTACTGTATAAAATTGTGTATTGCTGGATGGGAGCAACAGGGTGAGGTAGATGAAATAGAGGAATAGATAAAATCAAATCAGTGAATCTTGAAATAGGGTAAGAATGATCCTGACTTATGTAAAGGGAGAAGGAAATACTTCATCTGAGCTTTCTAGGTATCGAGACCTGGTTTCTTCAGTTCACTGTACTTTCTTAAGTTCTCCTTCCTTTTCTATAATGGTCTTCTTAGGCAAGTCGTTAATCAACAGTGCAAGGGATGCTTCAGGGTTGGTAGATGTACACAGACATCCTGCTTTCTGGCACCACGGCCATGTTGACAATGGTACTTGTTTTTGTTAAGGAGGTTAAAACCAGCTCAAATAAAGGTTTGAGGTGTGAGGCTGACACAGGCAAGGCTGCCTTTGAACACATCTCTGAGCATCTGCATAAATAGCCCCAAACACTGGTACTAGACTGTGTTAAACACATCTGTCTCTGGATATAAATGAGTCCTGAGACCTACCCTGTGTTCAAGTGAAGCATTTGCATCTTTTGGGGGGAAGGATTGCCCAGCACAATCTAACCGTGGCAGTACTTCCTAGGAATGGGCTGTCCCCTTAGCTTTCATGCTGGTCTAATTCAAACGTCTGTTTCCCTGTGTTATGCTGGGAGCATACCTCAGGTGTTAGCACTGCTTTTTTTTGTTTCATCATTACTGTTGTATTGCTGTTTGTCTGATTTTATTAACACCACCGCAGCATCCCAGGTCCATCAGTGCTGGAAGGGGCCTCTGGAGATCACCCGGTCCAACCCCTGCCAAGGCAGGGCACACAGGAACGTGTCCATGGTGGGTTTGGGATGGCTCCAGAGAGGGAGACTCCACATCCCCCTTGGGCAGCCTATACCAGGGCTCTGACACCCTCAGTGTAAAGAAGTTCTTCCTCATGTTGAGGTGAAACTTATTGTGGGTTAGTTTAGGCCATTGCTCCTTGTCATGGGCACCACTGGAAAGGGTCTGGCCCCATCCTCCTGGCACCGCCTTTGAGCTATTGATCGGCATTGATGAGATCCCCTCTCAGGCTGCTCTTCTCCAGGCTAAACAGGCCCAGCTCCTGCTATCTCTCCTCATAAGGGAGATGCTCCAGACCCCTGAGCATCCCTGTGGCCTCCGCTGGACCCTCTCCTTGTAGTGAGCAGAGGAAAGAACATGAAGAGCACAGTGTGAGACAGTCCCCAGATTCAAGCGGAACGAAAGTAGAAAGCCTGAATGAAATTAAATCATGAACATCTCATAAGTTGCAACAGAAAATGCTTTGCTGGGTTTCATGCAGATCACCAGAAGGATCGATTTTTGGTGGCTCTGTGGTTTTCAATGAGGGAATGGCTCGCTTAGAAAATGTTTAACCAGCTCGTGCAGCCATCGCAAACCAATTTGTATCTGTCCTCGGGATTTTCCTGCTGAAGCTCAATATGAGTGCAAATTCCCCCAGGTCTTCTGGATAAATAATATTTACAGATAAGGAAAATTTAATTTTTCCCTCTCTCTTTCTCTGATTCGAACCTTTTTTAATTGAAAGCAGTCTCTGATGACTGCCAAACATTTATTGAGCGAGAACTCTGGTGATTTGATGAACTTTGAGCTGCAAGAGCATAAATAATCATTAGTATAAATTCAAAACTGGTCAAAAGAAACCCTAAAAAGGACACTGATTTTCCTTTGTGCCTCTCAAAGTACCACCGTTCTTTTCTGGTTGGGTTTCGGTTTTATTTGTGGAGGAAACAGGAAGCCAAATGATGACTTCTTTATTCCAGTCACAGGTTCAACTCAAACCCGTGAGAATCCCCAAAGAGAATCCTATGAGAAAGAAACTTTTAAATGAAAAGGGGGAAATAATCATCAGGGAAAATATTATCACAACATTTTATGGTAATATCAACCAGCCGTTTCTCAATGTATACGTGCCACAGGTAGTCACAATACACTAACAAAAGGGAGTAGAATGCGGTCAGTCAATGTGGTTTCAAGAGCCAGCGATGGCAGAGTGAGATAGAAGCGGTTTCAAATCTGCAGAATCATTCTCTTTATTCTATTGAGGTAAAGTCCTGGCTTCACCGTAGTCAGCAGAACCTTTGCCATTGGTTCAGTAGTGTTGGCACGTTACCCATCGCAAATTATGGATCAAATGAAGCATTAGTCAGCCACTGCTTTGAGGATGCTGGCAAATGCTGTGGAGGCCCCCCATAAAACAAATATTGCCTCAGCTGCTCCATTTGGAGAGTGAATAATTTAAAGTTTTGGTTGGAAATGGCCAGAGCCTGAGGAAATCGTACATTATTAGTGGTGATTTGGGCAAATGTCTATTACTGTGTGAGTGGGAATGGACTGAAGGACTGCCCAGGCTGGGAAACATGAGGAGCAGTGAAAGACTCTTCTCTGCATCCCGAGGTGCACCATTAAAGCTGTGGCAAGACCATCTTGAACTTGTTCTTGCCGCCCTAACCTTAGTTTTCAGCATGCTGGATATTGCATGTCCCATCTGGGGAACCTCGTGACAGCAGTGGATAGTCTTTCTCTCTAAAGATGTCTGTTTATTGGATTTTCTTTGGCATATAAATGCATTCTCTGGCCATTTTGAAGGATGTGCCTGCTACACTGTTTCATTAAACCGCCGCGTTATCGGGTAATTGTTTAAACATAATGCCATAGCACTATCAAAAGGAAAGGTGAACTAATGGCATTTGCAAATGTCAGGGATTATCTTAACACTTTTATTATAGTTTATAAAAAGTAGGTTCAGGGCATTCCGTGGCAATTATTTCCACCGAAATTGGTTATTTAAATAAATTGCTAATTATCTGGATATGACAGTATTGAAAACCCTGCTAATGACTTCGTTGGTAAGTGTAGCTTATGATGGCCACCTACAGGTGGGAGAGGGAAAGAGCATGGCACGGAAGCATTCCCGTCGGGGGGAATGCGGTGCGACCGAATGGTGTGTGTCAATATATGTGTGTCAGATGGAAGTGTGTGTATAGCACGTTTCCCTGGCCTATTTACAGATGCAGATGATAGATGTATGTACTTATATAAAGCACTTTGATCATCAGAACTAGGCAGCATGCACATTATGCAAGAAATTCCTTAATAGAGAATCGGGTTTTGTGGGGATGTTCCTTAATTTCCAAACTTTCTTACCTGGTTCCTTCCTGCAGCATTGGATTAATCATCTCCAACACCTCAGCTTTCCCAGAGCAAGTGCCTTCTGCAGTCTTCATCCCAAACTAGCATTGGCCATCATTGGCTTGTCATTAGGTTTGAATGGTCAGGAAGATGGGGATGACAGCTCTCTTCCAAGAATGGATTTACAGAGGGAGGGAGGTTTTGAGGGTTTCTTTCTTTCAGCAGAACAGATTGCATCAGGAATTTAGTAATAAAAAATAATGTACCAGCCAATTTTTCCTTGTAATATTTAGACTGTTTTAAATCTGATATTCAGTTTGTAAAGGACTGAAGTGCAATATAACATAATGCAAATGAAGAATTCATTTTGCTTTACAGCGCACAGAATGGTGAGAATTATGACCCAAATTCTTTTTTATTCCATCTAGTAACCATAGATACAAAAATTGTCTTTTAAGTTATCTCCTAACCAAAGGTTTGAGGGTTTCCCTTTTAAATCTGCTGCTTTTGTTGATAGAGAGTTTGATAAAGACCATTCAGCCTGTTTCAAGGTTCCCACTCAGCACTGTCAGTGTGATTTGATTCACCTCAGTTCTGTTGGCTGGTTTCCTATGGGTCTGGATCATCTTCACCTAAAGGTCCACGTAGAGCTGCAGCAGATACGTGTGGAAGACTTTAAGCTACCACGTTGGTGCGTTATATTGCAAGTAAGAATGTAGCCCAGCATTCAGAGCTTCTTAGACTTGAGATTGATGGATCATTGGGATCAAGATCTGAATTGTTGGGGATTGCCAAAGCTACTGATCTGCCTGAAGCTTAACCCCAGGCTTCTCCTAGAAGAAGGCATTAAATTTGCCTCTCACTCCTCAACCTAGTGAACATTTTGGTGTTGAAGGCATAATAAAACATGTGCTTTCTGGCACTGCTAGAGGATTTTTTACGTCTTAAGTAGGTATAATACCTCTCACCAATTTTCCATCAGCCTGCAGTCCTCAGAGGACCAGAGCAGCTCTGCCTGCCTGCACTGATCACAGCATTCAATCAACGTAAGTTCTGCTTCTCCTTCATGTTCTATTTTGCTCTATTGGATTTCCTTAACTGCAATCCCTGAGAGCCGCAGAAAAACTGACTTAAAAAAGAAGGAAAAGCAAAATTCTTCGGTTTAAGGCAAGAAGAAGGTGGAGGACTTTGGCATCAGACACTTCTTGAATTGTTGAAATCTCTACTTAGTACCAAGCATTTGTTCTGTAATTAATGAGAGACTCGATAGGGTAGTTTGCAACAAAGAGTAGCATGGAACTAGATGATCTTCATCCCGTCCAACCCTAATTATTCTGTGATACTGTGGCATCTCCACTGGGTATTTTTCTGTCTTTTCATTTTCAAATCTCACTCCTCTCCTTGAGGTCTGGATACATGGATTTTGTTTATTAAACCTCATCCTTTTACAGCAAGGTAAATGATAGCCATATCAAGCATCTGGTAGCAGCTGTAATGCTACTATCAAGGGAGTACCATATCAGCAGTTTCCCAGCTACAGGTGCTTAAATAGTGGAATTACAGGTCTCAAACACATCAAAGTATGTGGTAGATGCTTATTTTCTTGGCATTGAGCTGTCTTTCAAGTGCATGCTGGATTTGGACCTCAGGCTTCTTAAGCACCATTTGATTTATCAAGCGAACTTCTGCACATTTCCATTACTACATACAGCTCTTCATTAAATCTCCTTTATTTCAACCTTTGAAAAACTGAGTCTCCACAAATATCTATGTTGGTATTTATTACCTTCCTGTTTGCTGTGTTCTCTCTTTCATTTTGGGTTATTCTGGATGGTTATTTCACCATTTCATTGGGCAGAAGGATCTCCATCACAAGTACATCACGTTGTATTCCAGACCAGAAGCTTTTCTTACAGAAGGGGAAGCTTCTGGACTGTTGATTAAGAAGTGCACGGGAAAACGGCTGCACCTTCTGGTGTTCTGTATTCTGTAGAGCAAAGAAGATAGTGACACCACAGTCAACCCTCTGATTGTCATTAGTGCCATTTATTTACCCTCATCAGTAGCACTCCTGAAATGTTTTTATATTCATTTGGGGGAGTTATAGATGAATGGAATACTTTTGCCATCGTACCAATTTATCACTAATTTACTAATCACCAAATGCAAGTAATAACTCCTATTATGAATATCAAGTGCAGCTAGTACTGAAAATTACCTGTGTGCCATAATAAACTCTAAGCCTCATTGCCGTCTCTGCTAGGCGTCATCAAATCATATGCTTGATTTCTTTGGGCTGAATGAAGGCCTTTCTGATTACTTATTGTGCTGAACCTTAAATAAACTGTAATTTGCTCCTTTTCCTCTACTGACCATTGTACAGAGATAGTCATTTAAGTGAGAAGGTGGTTAATTTAATCACAATGAAGAAAGGAACGGTTATGCTCCGGAAATATTGTCTTGTGGAACTCTTTGCTATGGGATACCATTAAGGTCAAGGGTCTGTAAGGCTTAAAAGTGGACGGAATGCAACCTCTTAAGAGTTGCATTGGGGTTAAAAGAATAGAAACCTTCATGCCTCAAGGCAGATGTCAGTTTTTAACTCCTGCAGATTGGAAGGAGTTTTTCCTCTAGCCACATGATTTTGGAGTTAACAGCATCGGTACTCTTTCACCTTTCTAAGGAATAACTGCCTCATCACAGTGAGATTCTGCAGTAGCTGTGTCAGTGCCCAAAAGCAATATAACAAGTCTGATGCTTACCTGTAGCCTCAATTTCAAACACTGAATATTGGAGGAATTCCATGAGCTAGTGCTTTTGGATGAGATTGTTCCCAGTGATTTTGATGTGTGGTGGCTCTCTTGGCATGTATGGCCCTCCAAAAGCTTTATAAATGAATGTGTGGAAGCAAACAGCATGGTTCCATTTGAGTTTTTTGTCTCAAGTCTTTCTCTAAGACTGTGCCATCAATCCTGCTGTAAGATCTGCTCTTTGGACGCTAGCTGTCATCCTCTTTCAAAGAGCCAGTCTGGTCCTTTCAAACACATTACGATTGATCTAGCTCAAATGGCAAAAAGTCATTAGTGTCCTGTGGAAAGTTCCTGTTCAGCTCCAGCTCCTTTCTGTGACCTGTTCTGCTCTGATTCTTTAAGGCAGTTTTGGTGAGATTTCAAAGTTTTATGAACCAGGCTCTGGTTTTCACTAGAGCACACTGAGAATGCTTCTTGGGTCAAGCTGTCATGGAATCATAGCATCCCAGGCTATGGAAAGGACCTTAAGACCATCCAGTTCCAACCCCTTGCCATGGGTAGGGACACCTCACACTAAACCATGTCACCCAAGGCTCTGTCCAACCCGGCCTTGAACACTGCCAGGGGTTCACCACTTGCTTGGGTGAATTTAAGCCTTACCCATGTATGCAAATGGAAGTTGAGATGCTGGAAACCTTCTGTGTCTGTGTAGTTTCTGTTAAACTACAGACAACCAGTATCTGTGCAAAGGCTGTGAGCAGTTCTGAGCCCTAACATGGGCATCCCAGAACATGTGCTATGGTTTTGCTGGCAAGCAGAAGAGTCTGTCTGATCAGATAGTGAGTGTTCTGGGTTTTGCTAGGTCAGTGATCATCAATAGGAGAAGGAGGAGGTGTTGTATTAAGTATGTAATGAGAAGGTGCCTATCCCGAGGCAGCAGAGGTTGTCATTGCCCAAGAAGATAATTCCATGCTGCATCCAGAGCAGATGTCAATAGAGGCTGCTTAGCTGAGCTTTTGGGCATGAATGTGTTTGATACAGATGGGCCAGGGTCTGCTGTGAATTCAGTGTGGTCTGTCAGGGTTACAGTGAGGGGTATGTTGCAAAAGGCAACGTGCGCTGAACACAGGGGTTTTAATGGTTATGACAAACCACATTTCAGTTTTCTGTAGTGGAAAATTACCTTGAACAGCTCCTTGACAAAGTGACAGTGTCCTATTTAGAGCAAAACATGGCAGGTTTTGTGAGCTCAACTCATGGTGGGGTCATTCTCCCCATCGACCCATAGACCTGGGAGGTCTGAGCTGATGCACCAGCAAGGAGGAGGCTGTTTCCAGAGGGCAGAACCCTGAGCTGGTGGTAGGTCCTTCGTGGAGACCAGAATCCTCTGCCTGAGGGACAGCACTGATGGGGACCCTGGAGGGAGGGTTGGTGCTGGGCTCAGTGGCACAGTACTGGCTGGAAAAAGCAATTTATCCCTTACTGAAGACTTTCTTCTATTACCAATCCAGGCAGCAGAACTGCAGCGCTTCTGTCTCAGAAAGGGCAGAGAAAGAACTGCAGCACAGCTTGTTTGGGGTTGAAGTCTTGCCTGCAGGAGATGTTGGTCAGGCACCTAAGCAGAGGTGTGGGGATGCAGCAGCTACTGTTCCCACATGGGCTCTTTTCCCACGCTTCCAAACTGTGGCTTCTCCTTCCCTCTTGTTTCGTTCATTGCATTGGTTTTATTCCTTTCTTCCCTTTTGGCTATTTGCTCTTTCAGAAGGTCAGAGCTTTAAAGGTTATGAGAATACCCATGGAGAGTGTTCAGAAGTATTCAGATCATGGTATTTCCCTGGGTTACCTAATACAGTACAAACCCAAAAGTAGTAGCACTTCTCTGTGTAGGCTGGCAGGGTTGACAGCCAGGCAGCTCCTCTGGGAGTGATGTGTGCCTCCCTGGCGCTACTGTAGTGTTGTCCAGTGACAACATGGAAATTTCCCTAAAGGTTCTCAAAATGAATTGGGGATGTTAAGAATACAGGAGTTATCCAGAGAAATCCCAACCAGCCTCAGAGAAAACATCAGTGTCAGCTGTCTGTTCCCTCCCATCATTTAATGAGCAGCATCTGTATGCATATTCTAAAGGCTTGCATACCGTGAAGAGGATGTAGCCAAAGCAGAAGCATTGCAGACACAGCGCGTTGAGACTTTAATCATCATTCCTCTAAATGTAGCAGGGAGTTGTCTGACTCAACTTCTAGATACCATTTAACAATACAAGCTCCAGTCTTGGAGATGGAGCTCTAAATGAATATACTTTATTCTACTAAAGGGGACTTACTTAAAGGGTTATCCGAATCTACAAACATCCGAAGGGGAAACACGTTAAATAAGATGTGAAATGTCAAATGCAGTGAAACGGGGTTTTTAAAGAATCCTTACTCAGACAAATAGATGAGACGTTCCCTCTGACTTGGTCAGTGTTCAAAAAGCTGAGCTGATTCTTTATGTAGGAACATAAGTCTTTGTCTACGTTGTACTGTATGGGAAAGTATCGCTTTCTGTCTCAGACATTGTTAGTCTTTGTTTTGAGCATCAGTTAAAATGTTCCAGCCAGCTTTGCAGTGTTTATCCAAATGTTTCTGTGATTTCCTGTATTTCAGCCAAATTCATAGTACTTTACAAGCACTTGAAACCCACTTGGTGTCAATTTATAAATGAATGCATCCTCTGCATCTCAGAATTAGATGTTAGCTCCTGATGCTCCTTAGCATGAGGGATGCGCAAATGACGTCAGGGTGTGTTCTGCTACTGCTGACAGCATCTTCTGGTTTGCCATAGGAAATGCCATCAGGCCCATCGCCCTCCGTGCAGTGTCTGCCATAGCCCGTGCTCTTCCTGGATTTCCCATCTTAGCAACTGGAGGCATTGATTCTGCTGAAAGTGGACTTCAGTTTCTGCACAGCGGGGCTTCTGTTTTACAGGTATCCTTCCTTTCTTTAAAGCATTAGAATTAAAGGAATCAAACCCAGAATGTAGCTTCCTTTCAAACATTAGGATAGCATTAGGTTTATACCGTTGAAAGGGATTTTCATAGAACCATAGGGTCAACCAGGTTGGAAAAGACCTTTAAGCTCATCCAGTCCAACCGTTCCCAGCGCTGCGAAGGCCATCACTGACCCGTGGCACTGAGGGCCTTGTCCTCATGGTTCATGAGCACTTCCAGAGACAGTGATTCCACCACTGCCCTGTGAAGCTTCATGCTTCTTGCTAAGGGACATTCATTTCAGATGGAGGAGGATCTGCCAAGATAACACTTCAGGTGTTCCAATACCAACCTGAGAGAAGGCTTGCCCTGAGTGTGTCATCACTTTTTCTCTCTGACCTATAGGATTTAAACATTAAACATCACTCCCTTGTTATGCAAGCAGCGTTGATGTAGAATGAATCTCCAGCTCTCTGATGTGCCTTTATTCTTGGGTTTTGTCTTCTGCAAAGAGCCTTTTCAAGGGGAGAGGCGTTTCAAAGAACACTACTTTGGTCCCACTGGGAGCCCATTTAAAGTAATTCCTCCTTACCCAGGCATCTGTGTCCCTTAAGCATGATTATTGGAGCAGGAGGTGTAGAGCTCTGTCTCCTACATATGAGGCTGGTGGTGTAGCCTGTTGCAGTGGAGTAAGGTTTTGGACTGGATCATAGACTAATGGAATGTCAGAATGGTTTGTGTTGGAAGGGGCCTTAAAGCTCATCCAGTTCCAATCTCCTGAATGTAGTAGCTGAGGCTTTTTACATTGCCTGTGTTGTTTCGAGATCCTGGCCAGACTGGCACGGTTATTTAGTCCCTGTCATGGAACAAAGCCTCAATGTCCTGTTATTATGGGCACTAGGAAATTGGCTGGAAATCAGCCCCTTACCTGCTCTGATTTGCAGCATATATGTTAGAGTGGCTAAGGGGCGGGTGGTGGTGATGTTCTCATATCCATTATTATTGTTACATTCTGGTTGATGCTCATCCCCTTGATCTGGAGTTCCCATCCTCACCAACAGCAGCTGTGGATTCTGTGGGTGCCAGCTTTGTGTCACTCTGCGGGATGACTGGAGTACTTTCATTCCCACAAGTCCCTTTGACATTAAAATCAGATTCAGTGTGACCATCCTTTCTGCACAGTGCTGGTGTCTGTTGAGATTAGTCATTTGTTTGCTATGCTTCAGACAAAAAAAGCCCCAAAACAGGCCAACTCAGTGGTTTGGTTGGGTTTTTAACAGTGGTGCGTGATCTGAGCTGTCCAATGTGCAATGAGTTTCTGATCTACGTCTGCTCTATCCGGTTCTGGATGATTGAAAAATGACGGTGTTTCATGTTATTTATGCACTTTTATATGGGCTAACGTTAAACTCCTCTGGATCACCCCTATCCTCAGCTTGAGTGGCTTATTTCCCTTTCACTAGTGGAGGGAAGTCATTGAAAGTAATCTGAGATAACCGAGTTCTAAAGCTGCTGTGTAGGTAAAGTCTGAGCTAGTTCAATTACATGCATTTTAACATAAGCCTTGAGTAAACTTCATGCAGGGTCGTGAGTCCAGGCCGTAAGACTTTTCCTCACCATGGGAAGGGCAAATGGAAGGGAGAAGGAAACAAGTAATCTCTATAGTGTCTTACAAGAAATACCCTTGACCAGGACTAGACTTGCTCAGGCAAGATACGTTGTGATAGACAGAAGGCACCCTCATCTTCGTAGGTCAACTTTGGAACCTAATTAGGATTGGGAGAATCATTGCTGTTGTTTTCCTTTCTTAAAATGATACCCAAATAGCCACCTAAAATACTTTTCCCTGAATCCCAATCTCTCACGTGTCCTTGGCATCAAATGCCTGAGTTTTCCCTTCAGCAGTCAAACCCTCTCTTTCTTATCCTACCAGCTTTGACAGTTTACTTCTGCTTCCTCAGTACCAAAATACAGAACAAGTACAGAATCTGGAGATAGCATCGAATAAAGTGATCTACTGAATGGTTCAGTCTATTAAGATTCAAGTCTTATGCAAGTCTTACACATATCATGTTCCCAAGTTCAGTAGGTAGAAGCTGGGACCATACTGGGAGAATTACCTATGCATCCTATAGCCTTAAGTGTCTGCTTTGGACACTGTTGGAGATGGTGCTGAGTAGACACTTGGACTAACAAAGTACTGCACATTTTGTGATCTTACTTCATGTTTCCAACACCACAAGGACATGGTACATCTGATGGAGACGTAGAAAGTAAGGAGCTTTGACACAGGTGGTGATGGAGTGAACTCTGTGCTCAGCAGTGGGTATATTCCCAGTGCCACTACTGGGAGAGGGTACTACCACTACTGTCACCACCCTGTTCCACAGAACAGCACGTGGATGTTGCCTTGTTTTTTAAAAGGGTAGGGAATGTCAATTCATGCAGCATTAAATGCAGTCTGATAGCACTCAGCAGCACAGATTGTACTGGTCCATCCACAGAGCCCAGCTGCAGAGCTGGGAAAGCAGCACCTGCGTGGCCATTGGACTTCCCTTTGTTTTGCCTAGATGGGAGTCCTGTGTCTTCTCTGCCATGAGATGCAGACCTTCATGGGCTAAGATAATACAAAGGCTTTGTGGGTTGATTTAATTGCAGTCTGGCATATCTCTTAGAGAAGAGGTTTATGAATAATAAATGTACCTCCGTTAAAAGCAAGATCAGGTTTTCCTCTGCAGCTATTTCAGTTACAACCAATTCTCTATTATTTTCTTTCCCAATTGCTTTTATTTTGAAGATGTGGGGATTTATTTTCCATTTACAAAATCATCATACACAGAAATGCAAGTCAAGAGTGACCAGAGCCATATTTTGATATATGCTATAACCACCTCAAGTGGTATTAAGGGATATATTCGGGACTGGTTTGGAGAGATAGAGTCAGTATTCAAAGTGTGTTCTATCCCCTCTTTTAGAAGATGCTCGTGGCAGGGGGTTGGAACTAGAGGATCTTAAGGTCTTTTCTGACCCAAACCATTCTATTTGTCTATGATTTTATGGAGGGCAACATCTTAGTGGCATTACTACTAAAAGTCTGTGGGTAAGTGTTGCAGCAGGGGTAGCAAACAGCCTGGATCCTGGCAGTCAGTAGTAACTGGGATTCACGTTTTATACAGCAATTTAACAGAGCATTCTTCCACTTTATGGACTTCAGAATCAGTTGTAGGAAGACCCTGCTTGTTCTTTAATTCTTCATTACAAATACTGAACCATTTCAGTCACTCCTGACTCGATAGCACTTTATTTTCCTGTAACATACGCAAATCCAAGAATCCCTTTTAAGTTCACACATGGAATGAAAAATAAACCCAATAACTTTATTTACGGAGATAACCCGGCACTCATTGCATACCAGAAGCTCTAGATACATCTAGCTGCATCTTTCCGAGGCGCAGTTCATTGCTATGTGCTTCCAGCGAGGCTGAAGTCGTTTGGGCCTTCTAATGTAAGTAAGCTCGTTCAAAGCCCCAGTTTATCAAGAGAAGATGTATATTGGATTATGTTTCTTTGCATCTCTTGCATCATGGGTGTGATTCACCCTTGTCACACCGATGGGTGGTTAGGTTTTTGCAAGCCTTGGCAAGAGACAGGCATTTTTCAAAGTCATCTTGCTGTAGGAAATTAAACCCGGGGACAGTTATAGCAAATTCCAGTGGAAAGAGAAAAGGCATTGTGGAAAAAGCAATAAAAGCATACAAATATGCAAGTAAAAGTCGCTCCACAGCAGCCTGTATGATTCAATTGTAGATCAATATTGTGTAGTTAATGCATTAGCAGCAGAGCATTAATTTGCAATTACCGTGGGTGATGTGATTCTCTGGGTTCTGGCCATTGACATAAATGGCCTTTCGTTGAAAGAGATTCTGTACTCATTACTTCTAGCAGATGCAACAGAAAATAAAGGTGGACCAAAGGGGAACTTCCTGCAATGTATTTGTTTCATGGTAGAGGCTCTTAACGTTATATTCTGGAATGGAATACTTTTGTTCAACTTGAATATTGGTCATTGGCATGTAAAGAATATGTGTTCCTTTTCAAACAAATTGCTTTTCTCCGTTGTATATTGCTTAGAAGTGTGGGGGTCACACATGATCCCTGTTGCTCCAGCATGGCTGTTTGTAAGGCTCTTTGCATAGCAACAGTATTAAATCCACCCAGATAATGCTGCTTCCCAGCAGGTCGGCTTTGCCCCAAGCCCTGTTTCACACCCACCTTCACCTACCTGTCTCCCACATGGAATCATGAAATGGTTTGGGTTGGAAAGGACCTTAAAGCTCACAGAGTTCCAACCCCTGCCACGG
>JAOEHX010067322.1:0-26799 GCA_025448015.1 Bolborhynchus lineola | reverse complement strand
GAAAAGAAAAGAAAAGAAAAGAAAAGAAAAGAAAAGAAAAGAAAAGAAAAGAAAAGAAAAGAAAAGAAAAGGAAAAGAAAAGAAAAGAAAAGGAAAGAAAAGAGAAAATGTGGAAATTGAAAGGAAAGAATGAAACAAGAAAAAAATTATACCCACCCTAAACACGCTAGAGGAACAGTGACACAGTAAGGATTAGGTGTTGATTTTGTAGCTAAACAAGAACTGAAACATGTCTATATACACACACATACGAACACTGACATATATGGCAGAAATTTTCTCATTCTTCACTCCAAGCGCTATCCTTTTTCTAACAGCAAGCCTTTCAATTATTTTTCTCTTCATCTGCCCACTTTTCTTTAAACATTTAACACAGTTCCAGGTTACCAAGATAATGTGTTTTCACATTCTTTATTTTCTCTTGATTTGCCTAACAACATAATTAGTGTGTTATATGCAGCATGAGATTCCTTCTTTTCCAGCGAACTAATAATTTATTTTTATAGCATCAGTGCCAAAGTGAGCCCTGTTATTTCCCTTTGTTCTTCTTTTACAAGTTTTTAAATCATTCTTCAAAACAATTTTTTCAGTTGATTCATCATTCAGATACACATATTCTGTGTCTTTCATTTTCTCCCTTAAAGTTTCCAATTATCTGAAAATTTTGCATTCTTTCAAAACAGATCTTTCAAAATATCTTTTATTCTGTTTATATTTTTTATTTTTCTTCTGTAATAACTGCATCAAATGTACAAAAATGCAACCCAAAAAAATTATTTCCAAATTAACATCTTTATTAATATGTATGCAAAATTTTGGAAGATAATCTCAAAGACACTAATTGCTCATCACATGATCCTGCAAAATGCCATATTCCAGCTCATTTAAATGTGTATCTGAAATGTTACTTTTATCATCAAAATTTTTACATTAAATTTAGCTTCCATGTCATGTAATACTGCATCACAAACACTTTGGAAGTGAACAACATAAGTCCTGAATTTTTACGTGCCTTTTAAGATGGGGGTTCCTGTGCTTGAGGCTATTTTAACACCCTAGAAGCATTTCCATTTTTCATAACTGAATAGCTCCATAAGCAAAAATTCAGCTTAGATCTTCAATTCCCACTCACTCTTTCCACTTTTTTCTACTGTAGCTGTTCCACTTCACCAAAAATAGTTACAGATTTACTGAGATACACCACCAATCATCGTGTGGCAAAGAAACATAATTGCAGTCTGCTCTGATTAATATTCTTGTCTATGTGGGTGAAGGAGAGAGAAGTGTACTGTGGAGCAAAAAAAAGAGACTGGAAACGGCTCTTTCTTTCCCAAAAGACAATAAAACTTCTGTTCAGCTCTCAAAAAAAAAAGTGTTTCAGGGTCCATTTCTTGGAATGGGTTCAAGTCCATGAACCTGATGTGAAGGGATATGTGCTTTGAAGCCCAAAGGAAAGACAAGAATATCTTCAAAGGGTGCAAATTTAAGGTGCAACTATTTCTCATTTTACTTGCCTGCTAGCATAGACACCTTTTCATACTGTAAGCTGACACAGATATGTTTCACTGTCCCCAAGCTCCAGACTGTTACTTATCACTGTACTGTAAATTTCCCTACAAGGTGAAATGCTCACAGATGAGATGGTGTAGCATGAAGTTCGAACACTTAACATCTTTTGTGGATCTAACCCAAAGTCACTTTGGAAAACAAAATATAAGGCTTCTGAAAAATTTTACCCTGTGTCCTGGGATCATGTTTTGGGATATAAGGAAATTAGTTACCAGGTCTCTTGAGTTCCAGTCCCCTCACATGATCACAGGGCATTTCTGCTCAGTACAGTAACTCAGTCAAGTCACTGACACCAATATAATGTAACAAAAAGAATTCTCAGGTTCCTGCCAGTTTCCAGACATGATCTTACATTGGATATCTACTGCCTATGGAATGTATGTTTATGTACATGCTTGCTTTCCATCTTTTCTAGAAATCCCTAATAAACTAAACCGTGGTGAAGCCAAACATCTTGCAGAGGCCTCAGGGTCAGAAAAAACAGAAAGAACAACGAAGAGGTCCAGAGTATCAACCATAAGACGGATATTTGACATGGCAAAGCACCGAACAAAGAGGTCATCCTTTTTCTCAACTGGTGTGAAAGTTTGCCCACAAGAATCAGTGAAGCAGGTTTTGGCAAGTCACCAAGCTTACTATAGATTAAGAGGTAAGATGACGATTGCAGCACATACTTCTTTCTTGAAAATATTTCTTTTTAATTGAGGAAACAATTTTCCAGAATGTTGTTCTCTTGCTCCAGGCAATGTATGTGCTATTTGCTTTGCACTTTATTTTTACATAGACAATCAAATGTTTCCTGAACATCAGCATCATTCAAGGCAGACAGTTTCCAGACCAGAAAAAACAACACACTCAAAAGACTAATGAACTTAGCATAACTGCATAGTTATCTAGCATGGCAGAACATGAAGATCAAATTATGCTTGCACTACTGCATAAAGATGCATCAGCTTTCTCAAAAGTGCAGCAAGTACCATCATTGCTACTCAGAATTAACCCCGCCAGTTCAAGACAAGTGATGAAACTATTCATCAGTCATTGCATAAAGTAGTGTATACGCAGTTAATATTTTAAGTCCATGGCAGTGTTGGTATGGTACAAACACTGAGACAATTGCCAGGAGTTCAAAGACCTCAGTCTTAATTTTTAAATGTCTAGAATGTTTCTCTGCACTTTCCCAATTAATTCACTCCCTCTCCAGCCTTTTCTTTACCTCTCTTGACTGTAGAAAGCCTATAGAACTACCAGTGCAATTCAGTCCCTAGAAAGCACAGTGAAAATAGGCCCATGTTTTTTCATGTTTCCTCTCTTCCTCCTTCTACCTCTCCCAGTCTTTCATTCTGTGGTTGTTCCAATTCATATTAGAAAAATGAGTATTTATGTGCTGCAGCTAGATGGTTTGATGCTAATTCTAAAATCCAGTCTTCTGGGATGCAAGTATCTAAGGCAACAACTCTAAATAAATTAACATATACCCTACATCAACTTTGCTTACCTATTTGACCTCTATGTTGGTCTCATATAAGATACATGTACATCATACAAGATACATGTATGTAACTTGTCTGCTCCTCAGTTCTCTTTCGGCGAACCAGCTAGCTCCCTCTAATATAAAACCCAGACGCAGAGCTGCTAAAATTTTCCTCCAGCAGCCACTTGCTATAGGCAGAATAGACAAACTACACCAACGTCTCTGTCCATTCCTATAGATACAAACACATTTAGTGTCCATTGTGGGAGCAAATTCCAACCCAATTAGACAGAATTCTGAAAAGTGTTAGAGGCTGATCCAAGAAGCCTTTCTTAAATAATAATCAATCCTCTAAGTTTCTAAAACTCACTGGTCACATCCCAGAAAGTCAGGTATCCTGGAAAAGGCTGGTATAATTGACCTGAACTCACAGGACTGCAACTATGACATTTTCATTTAAAAACTGATGATGACAATACTACCACCTTTCTGGAGAGCAATCCATCAGCTAGGATATAGGGCTCTCTGAGTCTTGTAGTGCAAGCAGGTTTAAACTTACACCTCCTCTTTCTCAGCAGTGTCTTAGACTCACAAAATTCTCTGCGTAGGCATCATCCAGTTCTGAAGCTGAAGCTGGAGTACTTCCCCAAAAGTATAAAAGAGAACAGATGACTGCAGCTGAATAATTTGTCCACTCATTCAGAAAAAGTTTCTGCTCCCCTGAATAGCTGCACATTTTCCATTACAATTTCTTTTGTCAAAAACTCAAAAAAAATCTTTCCTTCAAGAAAAGATCCAAACCCAAGCCTTCTGTCCTCTCAGCTGAGCATGTCAATTTACCTGGTGAAAGTGGTAAATGAAAAAAGATAGAAGTGAAAATGTGGTGATGCAAGCATTATCCTTGACGCTGTAATGAGAGTACAAGCCTTCATTAAAAGATAATCTGGGACACAATGGGGTCTCATAGCATATGCCTATCCATGGAACAATAATTTTGTTTCATAGATGTACCTTCAGGTCCATCATTTTCTGTAGCTAAAGTCTAGGAGACCACTTCCACCCCTCCATTTATAATTGTAATGGCACTATGGATCATACCTGCTCTCATTTCACTGCTTCCTAAGAAAAAGTACACTTTTATTTTTTCCTAGGTTTTTTTTTTTTTTACGTATATATATTCTTTGCTTTCAGGAATGAGCACACAACACAAAGTGGCAGAGACAGTTGCTATTTGATAACCTGACCCTAATGTGACTCTATACCAATAAGACACCATAGCTTAAGTCACCATGAAGACAGTCCCTCATGCATGGAATCAGCTGTGACACCTCCCCAGCTGTACAGGTGTCATGTTTACTAAATTCTGGTAACCGGATTACTTTTCATCAAACAGTATATATTTATTCAGCAGTTCAGGCTCAGAAGAACAGATACCAGAGTTGTGAGGAAAAGATGATAGAACTCAGCTTTAAATGCTTGCTGATAATGAACAAGTCTCTTCAAAGACAATGTATTCCTTTTTAATAACCTGACCACTTCTGCTCCACGTGCAGCTGCTCTACTGGGAGAGCAGATTGTTTCTGAGGTGTAATTGAGGTGCTAGGTGAGTTCACCCTTACAGCAAACTTAGAAAATACCTAGAAAAACTGATTATACTAATTTCAGACACACTAATGGTTTTTGACATACAGATAATTATCTCAGTCTAAGACAAAGCAGGTATCAAGTACTGAAAATAAATATCACTTCTCACAGTAATGAGCTTTGCAAAGTGCTAAAGGCAACAGCTTTTAAACTGCCAGCAAGCTTTTTTTAATATATTTTTAAAATGTTTGAAAATAGCATTCTCCAAAAGTATTTAACTTTAAACAACATTTCGAATAAGAGTGTTCCTTCATCTTGAATGTAAATGATATTTTCACAAAGACAAAAATATAGCTGGCTTTGTGGACTCTAATACCAGAGCAACCAACAGGCAGTGACAGGCAGTCATCACCCATGAACGGAAAGGTATAGCAACAGCTGAGATGAACTGAACTGGTTCTGTTCAAAAGACATTGGTTCTAGCAGGCACAGAGCCACATTGGTTATCCTACACAACTGAGTTCACAGACACTGCAGAGTGATTGTGAACCCACTCCGCACAGGTTACAGAGAACAATCTGCGTGTGCCCACCAAAGCCATTCTATCACTGCCCTCCTCAGCTGGACAGGGGACAAAACACATAATGAAAGACTCATGGGTCAAGATAAGGACAGGGAGAGATCATTCACCAGTTACTGTCACAGGCAAACCAGATTATGCTTGAGGAAAACTTGGTTTATTAACAATCAAATCAGAATAGGATAAAGAGAAATAAAAACCAAATCTTAACAATACATTCCCCCCCACCCCTCCCTTCTTCCAAGGCTTAACTTCACTCCGGATTTCTCTACCTCTTCCTCCCCCAGCAAAGAGGAACAGGGAATAAGAGTTGCTGAATTGGAATCTGAGCTCCAGCACCTGGAGCACCTCCTCTCCTCCTCCTTCTTGGTGCCTGCAGGGCCATTGCTCTCATCTAGTCTCACCCTCCAGTCTTCTCCAGCTGCAATTGCTGAAGCCCAAATATTTTGTGTGTAGAGTGGTGTCTGAACTATAATCCAATATATATTAGCATAGTTAGTCAGGTAGGCAGTGGCTGCCTGGAAGAGGAAACAGTACATCCTCCAGGATCTTTTCAACTTACAAAGAAGAGGAAACTTCATCAAGACATTTTCAAAAGTTTACTCAGAAGCATAGCCCCACCTGAACATCCACCTCTGTGACTCTCAAAAACTCACTTCCGCAAACATATTTATGATCTGCATTTCCAGAATCATCAATGGAAAGTAAACTTTATAAAGCATTTCTGAGCAGTCACTTTAAGAATTAGCTGCTGTTGCTGCTTTCTCCTTTTCCTCACATACTCATTCATGTCATGATGCCTACTGTCAGTGCTAGAGAACAAGGTCTTTGCAGCAGGAACTTATCTTTTGCAAATTTTCTCTTAAATGCCTGGCAGAGTTCTGACAGCTATTAAAAATAGATCAAAAAATGGATGCCAAGCCAAAACAGGTATTCTAATATATTTTGGAACATACTACATCTGAACTTCACAGCTTTTTCGCAGAATAAGTGAGGCAATTGAATATGTAAGTCTCCATTATTATATTATGTGTTTTACATAATCAGTTTGCATCCAATAAATTAAGTTCCCTTAAACCCATTCCTGAATATCATCTTTTTAAAGTCTTCCCTTCTGTCTTACTCTCTATATTCATTCTCATTCCCCGAATGATGCAGAACACTACTGTTCACTCTGCAGCCAAAGTACAGGTTAATCTTGTCTGATGTAGCCTGGCATTTTACTGGGTGATTCATCACCATGGAGGAAATATCTAACATTGAACAATGACTGTGTACAGTAGTGTAAAGAGGAAGGAAAACATGTTCTTTCTTTTCCAAGGAATTTTACTTTTATTAATAATGGATATTAAGTAATCCAGTTTTTTCACAGGAGTTTAAAGAAACATTAAAGTATGCACCTGCTGTAGAACATCCTTAAGATTTTGAAACACTGAATTACTTTGAAAAACTAGAATATAATGAAATCATTTTAGCCTGCAGCATTTAAAGCATATTTTTCCATTAAGATATTTTTTACCTGTAAAAGAAATATAAAAATTTTAAATACATTCTGCTGATCTTTTTCTTAGATAGTTAAGCATAGTAATGTACAACATTTTTGAATACAGTTAAAATTGTGATTATTCAAGTATGACAACTGCTAGATTACTAGAATATCCAATATGTATCCTTGGATGTATGCACCTTTGAGATGAAGAAAGTGTGCTTTGTGTTAGCCCCTTATTCATGATGATGATGATAACAAGCCAAATTAATATTTCAAAATGAGAGAAATCAGCAATTGTCAACTTAAAGATGGCTATTGCTTCAGCGTAAGCCAAGAGCAACGTCCTACGCCTGGGTTGGGGTAATCCCAGGCGCAGCTACAGGTTGGGCAGAGAAGAGATTCAGAGCAGCCCTGTGGAGAAGGACTTGGGGGTGTTGGTCGACGTAAAAATGAACATGAGCCGGCAGTGTGTGCTCACAGCCCAGAAAGCCAACCATATTCTGGGCTGCATCAAAAGGAGCATGACCAGCAGGTCGAAGGAGGTGATCCTGCCCCTCTACTCTGCTCTTGTGAAGCCTCACTTGGAGTATTGTGTACAGTTCTGGTGTTCTCAACATAAAAAGGACATGGAAGTGCTGGAACAAGTCCAGAGGAGGGCCACAAGGACAATTAGGGGACTGGAGCACCTCCCATATGAAGATAGGATGAGAAACTTAGGGCTGTTCAGCCTGGAGAAGAGAAGGTTGCATAGAGACCTCATAGCAGCCTTCCAGTATCTGAAGGGAGCCTACAAGGATGCTGGAGAAAGACTCTTCATTAGGGACTGTAGTGATAGGACAAGGGGTAACAGGTTCAAACTTAAACAGGGAAAGTTTAGATTAGAGGTAAGGAAGAAGTTCTTTACAGTGAGGGTGGTGGAATGGGTTGCCCAGGGAAGTTGTGAATGCTCCATTCCTGGCAGTGTTCAAGGCCAGGTTGCACAGAGCTTTGAGTGACATGGTTTAGTGGGAGGTGACCCTGCTCATGGCAAGGGGGTTGGAACTAGATGATCTTAAGGTTCTTTCCAACGCTAACTATTCTATGATTCTATGTTTGTCAACTCAAAAATGTTTAAAAGACCTAAATTTCTAAAACCACCTAGAAGTTAGATTCTTTTACTAACTACAATAAAATGTGTAAATCCCAAATCACTTTAAAAATGCTTTCAAGTTTACTTTTTGGTACAAAGCATCTATCTCCAACCTCTTTCTTCTTACTCAGTCTGCCAGGAAGCTGTGTGGGAAGCCTTTCGTATTTTTTTGGACCGGATTCCTGATACTTCTGAATACCAGAACTGGGTTACTGCCTGTCAGAGGGAAACTTTCTGCATATTTGACATTGGCAAAAACTTCAGCAACTCCCAAGAGCATCTGGAAATAATTCAACGGGTAAGGATTACTGACATTTGTTTAGAAACTGTGGGAGACTCCCAAGTCCCTCCCCATCTGCTTATATAAAGGCAAAGTAATGTTCAGGAAGAGGAGGGGGCATGTATTAGAAGGAAAACACAAAAGTACAATAAACAAAAGAGCTAACACACTTCTGCTCAATGGTTGGATACACCAACTAGTAAAATGCTGTTTTTCTTAATCTTTTTGCAGCGAGTAAAACATAGAACCTTCCAGGAAAGGTAAGTAGCACAAGCAGAAACTTGCCACTTCATGTTACTGCCTTTTGTGAAAAAGATATGTGTAGATGTGCGTGGATGTGAACAGATACACAGATAGCACTGTGATGTATTTAGTGTGTGCTGTGAGAGCTGTATTGTATACTGTAGTTATCTTGGTACACAGTGACTGAATTACAACTAATGATGATGGACAAATATCTGAGTTACCTGTTCACTTTGAGACCCTACAGAATGTCTTCTTTGACTAGCGTGAGCATGAAACAGTGACAGAGAAAGGGCTATACATTTGACTGGTGTTGATTGGAAGTGTGGCAAAAGATTACCCACAACATCTATCATTCTGGAAAGGAAATTCAGCCTTTAATGAAAGTTTATCTGGAGGTTACATTAAGCAGTAATATAAAAACACTATGCCTTCACTTTATCTTTGCCCTATATTTTTACATATCAGCATAGTGTTAATTAAGGTGATGCTTCATTCCATAAATTCTTGTATAAAGAAAAAAGTGCTCCTGGCAATGCTCAGAAATCTGAAAATGGCAGGATTAAAGTTGCAATACTGAATTCTGTCACTTTGTGTATAAATACAACAATACAGCCAGATAAATCATTGTCCATAGTTTCTCTGATTTATGTTTTTTCCTTTGAATTTTCTTAGATTTTTGGATGCAGCAAACAATCTTTCCTGCCCCTTAATTACACTGTCTCATGATCACAGAGGCTTTTGTGTCTTTGTTCATCATGACATGGGAGTTTTGAGCATTATTCTTTCTCAGAAATGTATTTTTAATAATGTAGGGCCTAATTAAACTCCCCAGAACTCCAAAGGGAGGTCTTTTCATTCAGTCTAGTGCAAACAGCAGCAGCAAGACAGTAAGTGAAGTGACTGATCTCAATTCTTGTGCTCTTTGTGTACAGTACAGTTTTCCCTAGACACAGTTAAGAAGGTGAAGTAAATTTTATGAAATTACTGATATTCTAACTGGAAATGCAGGCAGCCATGATTATGCACTGCTGGATTTCATCTTCAGTACTCTGCGATTTGGGAAACATTTTGCATCTTCTGTAGGTGCCATGTAAAGAAATTGGTCTCCAGCCAGTTAAAGACACAACACACGATTAGTTAACATTGTGAAAACTCTACAAATATTTTAGTTCTCACCACACAAGGTATCCAGAGGATGTGGTAAATAGAGTTTCTTCATGTTCTTTATGTTATTAAACAGCTGGCTTGGTCTTGTATAGAAGTGCAGTCCAGCTATCTTTTCTGTCTGTGTTACAAGCTTCATGCTGTCTCAGTTAACGCAATGTATTATCTGCAGTGCTCTTAGTTCCTTCACTCTGATTAGTTTTCAAAAACCCACCACATGAGTGCACTGCCTTAATAATACCTATTTCTATAGAAATCATAATTCTGTCCTCATGTATTTCCATTATTGGGTTTTGTTTTTTTTTTTTATGCTGTGGGTGTTTTATCACACTACTTACAACCCGAAACAGCTGAAATTCTTCACCCACATATTTCAGAAAAAAATAGCAAAATGTTAAAAGATTCTTATATAAGACTCTAAATGTTTCCAAAAGCTAAAAATGAATAACATTTTGGGTTTGGTGAAGAAATTATTCTATAGATTTACCTGCACTAAAATTTAACGCATATATTAAAAAATGTATTTATGTATACATACCACCTCTGCTTTTCAGGCAAGTTAACAGTTTCAGTTACAAAATTTATTCATCAGCACATGACTATAAAGCTTGCAACAGAAAATAATATCAACAATGCAAAAACAAATCCTGTGATGTGAGGCAGAAAATCTGTACATAACACCCACCATATTCTTGAGTTTTCAGCTGCCTACCATGGGAGCCATAGCAGGCATTAAATCCATGAATATTACATCTAGATCCAAACATAAACATTCCTAAAATTCATGAAAACCTTCATCCAGGAATCTGATTTGAAACTATCATTAGTTGGAAGCATTCTTATGATATTATAATGCAGGCTGACAAGTGAAAACAGGGGAAGTTTAGATTAGATGTAAGGAAGAAGTTCTTGACTGTAAGGGTGGTGAGGCACTGGAACAGGTTGCCCAAAGAAATGGTAAATGCTCCACCCCTGGCAGTGTTCAAGCACAGGGTGGACAGAGCCTTTGGGAAACATGGTCTAGTATAAGGTGTGCCTGCTCATGACTGGGCAGTTGGAACTAGATGATCTTAAAGTCCTTTCCAACCCTAACTATTCTAAGATTCTATGAAAAATAAGTCACACATCCTCTCCTCACACAAAAACATATGAGACACCCTTGGAATCATGAGATGTCCATTAGTTCTAAAACTAGAGCCCTCATTAAACTACCTTAACAGGAGGAGATACAGCAAAGGAAACGATCATTGGTTTAGATAATGTAAAAGAAGTCTTGATTCCATTTTAGTCAATGGTCAACCTTTCATTGACTTCAAAGAGAGTAAAAGCAGACCCTGCACAATAATTTAATCTTTGTGACTCCATCCCTCCAACTGCTGGTGAAAATCAGTCATGAAACCTTATAAGCAGACTCTTAACAGGATTGGTAGTCCTTGGTGGAGGATTATATCAAATCTGCATTTTTATTCACTGTAAAATCAAATATCATATTGAAGAAAAGGAAATATAAAAACCATTGAACATAATATATGATCTACTGTTCCATTGCCTGTTTAATGAGCTTATCAAATATTCCATTATAAATAAATTCTCTCATTTAAAGTACACTCTAATATAGGGGTTATTTCTTCTTTTTTTTACACCTTTGCCATTGCTAGTACAGCATGCTGATCTTTAAATCACCATTTCTATTTGATTGATAGGAAAGATGAAATATCTACAGAGAAAACAGGTGGCAAAAAGCTTGAAGACATTCCTTCTATTCCTACAGGTAAAATCATTTCTGCTTGCTGTGTGCCTTACCAATAAATAGAATTGCTAAAACCAGTGATTCACACATCTCAGAAGGCTGTAATTTAACAAATGCAGTAGAAGCATGACAAGTACAGAAAAGTACAATGACATGCTTTAGCAAAATAAGCCATAAGAAGCACCTTTTATTTGTTTACACCATGTCTGCTACTCAGATGCTGCATTCCAAGTTTGTTTCAGTCTTTAAATGCATCCATTTTCCTTGTTTCACCTGCAGAGAGTAGAACTATTTTTTCTTCAGTTATGAAATAACAATTAAAGTGTCAGCTGCCACACTGTTAGCCAAAACAAACAAGCCAAAAAGTCACAATTATGTCAAGACATTCATTTGAGCGGATTACTCCAAACAGACCTACCTAAATTGTTATGCACTACTGTTCAATAAAATAATATTGCAAATTTATGCAATGGTAAAAACTCTGCAAATATAAGTGTTTTAGTTCGAGGACAAAACATCCTGCATGTGTATTTTTGAGGGGAAAATATGACAGAATCTTATTAAAAATGACAACATAATAATTTTGTGCCTAGCTGGAAAACTCTGTCAAAGCTTCTGGTTGCTTTAAATTGAGCCTTTAAGAAAGGTAGCTATCACAGAGACAAAGATCTCAATTGGCAAAACTGAGCTTAGATATTTGGTGACATACAACACAGTATGACAAGGAATTATCGAATTTAATGCACATTATTTCATTGATGTCTGTGCCATTTTTGCCTTTAGTCACACATATACAATGCTACTGATGTTCTGACCTGGAAAGAAAGGCTGTTTACTATATAAAAAGTAGCAGTTTTACCCATGCCATAAGTCATGAGCACCTTTCACTAGCAGTCTTGTGCTCAAATGCATCCTCCATAAGGAAAGCTTCTCAGTGAGTTGACACCTGACCAACAGAGAAAGATAACAATTTTTGATATGCAAACCTGCTCCTGCCTGATTTTATTTTTAATCCCCCCAGGCTTCCCTGGCACATCCATGACTCCATACATAACTGCACCTAATGGCACACTGCTCAATGAAATTGTTAATGACACGAAGATTACTGTGAAGGTGAGAGCAGCCCATTTTCATATCCCACTTTTCACTTATCTCTTGGTTTTGAGCTCAGCTAGAAGAAAAGAGGAGGAAACCTTATAAACACTTAGCACTTATAAATCCTGACTGCTCCTCTCTATTACTGCTAATAGGACTAGAGGATTTTATTAGTATCCATTCTGTACTGGAACAGAGTGTGATGCTTCTTGCACACATGGCAGAAAGTTTAAAGTACTAAAACAGCTTTTATGTAAAGCCTTCATCCTTTTAATGAAAGGCCCATTGCCTATTTTGCACCATTTTATGACCTTGGTCCTCATTAAATAATGTAAAAACTAATAGATTCTGAACTTTTTATAGCACAGAAGATGGTACTGGACCTACTCGCCAGGCAGCCAGCTGCCAAATAGGGAACCTCTACTGTTGTCCCCTCACAGGAGCACAGCTATCTTTTCATCCAAAACCTTATAGCAGCAACCACAGATTATGTCTGAGGCAGAAATGAGGGTGATAAGAAGGGATGTTGTTTTCCTTCTCCTGATTGCTGTGCCTGGTGCTGACAAGGAGGTAGCCCTGGTCTCAGCACAGCTGTGTTGTTTCAGGGAACCTTCTAGAACCTTCCCCTAGAGAAAGACCAAGGTCTTACCAGGGTGTGAGAGTGGATTTTCTTGCTGGGGAGCCACAGATGGAAGCTTGCTCCTTGTGTTTCTTCTGAGCTTTGCTTTGAGCCTTTTTTCAATTTCTAGATGCTTTACCTCCTAAAGAAGCTCATTAAAGAGTTGCTGTAGGGCTGGGTTTTTTTCTTTTGTACATATTGGCTGTAGGAAGAGGTTCTTGTCACCTCCTTCCTGCTTTGATGAACTCAAAGTCTTGGTGCTGCTGCTGCTGCCGCTGCCATGAATTTGAGGGCAGAAATGCTGGTCCAAACCTCATCCATTGTATCTTTGTCAAATCTCTACTGTTCTCCATTCTGTCTCTGCATGCTTCTCAGCTCTGGTACAGGAATTGCACTGCAGTCATCCTATGTAAATACTATTTTTACTGTTCATAATTATCACAACCTCAGGATTTAAAACAGCAATATAATGCTAATATTCTCAACTGTGTGTTACCTACAGGTATTATAGTTGTTGGACCAAAAGAACAGGTAGAATATAAAGGAAAAAAATGGTTTTAAAATCACTTACTTATGATATTTGACATGTACTGGGAGATTGGGATTAACCAGTTCCCCCAAGTTGTTGGTCTTCTCGTTCTTCCTTGGCCTAGTCCTTTGTGATCAGCTCCCTAAAGGCTAGCTCCTCAAAAGCTATAGGGGAGCTTTATAATTAAATGCATATTTCTTAATCTTCTCCTTATATGATAGAAGATTTCAGAATTCTCTTTCTCTGATGAGCTGTATTTTTATGTATGAAGTTATTTTGGGGATGGGTTTAAAAGGTACCATTCCACTTATTAAATACTGGGGAAAAAACACACCTAGTTTCATTTCTTCCTTTTAATTTCTCTTCTCTCTTTTCCCAGGAGCTGGGAACAAATACAGTTCCAGAACTGCCTGTGGAGCAAATGGTAGAATTCAGTGTCACTCTCACTGATCAAGAGTACACAGCTGAACTTAATGATCCCAACTCCCCACAGTACAGACAACTAGCTGCCAAATTTCAGCTACAGGTAAGGAGACTGAGTGAATAACAATATGTTGGCTTTGTACCTTGGCTGACATTCATATTATGAAACTACCTTCACCATGAAACAGAATTAGAATCTACTGCCCTCACTTGAAATAGATAATTACTGTTGTCTTAAGACCTTCACTTTTCCTTCACATATAGTGAGTTTTTACCCTCATTTAGGCCATCTGTTCAGCCACAAAGCTAACAAGTCTATATCTTTGTCAGCAGTAGGGACTCAGATAACTGATGAACAGACTAACTTCAGGAATATCATTTGGGCTTAATCAGAAATTCATGGGTAGTACTTTGTTATAATTTAATTTCTACAATAAACCTACTGAGAAATGTAACATAAATGTTAAAAGTAATTAGCTACTGTTGTCTGAACTATTCTTCAAAGGACTTCCAGTCATTTTGTTCTGTATTACCAGAGGTTTCTGTAAGAACTAGAACATCTGTGGTGTTTTCATGTAATTAATAATATTGATTGTTCAGCTATCAATTTAATAGATAGCAGTTAATGAGTTGAGGTTTCTAAAAGATTGTCTTAACAAAATTAACTACATCTTCATATTCGCTTCATGAGCATTCCTTAGTGTAAGCTATTTAGCTAGCCTGCTTCATTTTCAGATATGCGTAGAAAAATGTTGAAGGACGTTTTGGCAGAGCTGATAAAAAGTTGCTCCTCTGGAGATTTCCAGATTATCCTTTGACAGAACTGCCTGCCAATTTTGTTTACTATACATATAATGATGTAATTTCACAATCTGGCTTTTAAGTTGCCTCATTAACTGGAGGGGGAGAAATGCAAATTTTTTTGACTGTTGAATTATTTTCCACTGTCATCAAATTTTATCTATCACTTTAAAGGGTCCAAAGCAGTTCTTGACATTCAATGTGGAATAGAAAATTATTTGTAGTCCAGTAACATGAAATACACTCGATGTGCTTTCCTCCAAAGACAGGCCATAGAGGAGGCAGAGGGCAATCTTGATACAAGACAGTTTTACAGATGCAAACAAAAGGTGAGAAAGAGAAGATTAGATTCAGAATTAAAACCTTGTCCAGATACATGAGCTCCTGTACAAACTCCAGAGAAGGGTTTGTGAAGGTTGATGCTGTTGAATTCCAAGCTCAGTTTATAATTAATTCCAGGCTACAGCAATAAGACTTACAGCAGCTGTTAGAGTGCAAATGTTCAGAAGTACATCTGTATACCACAACTTACAGTTAAAATCACCTGGATAATGGAATGCAGATTCAGATCTATTAAATTACTCAGTAAATTGAGATTAATTTGGCAGAAGCAGGAAATAAGAAGTCACATATATGCATACAGTTTAAAAAAAAGCATCAACTTCATTGTGATATAAAGAGAAGCAAGAAGATACTGGCCAAGAATAGTCAGCTAGCAGACTATGTCTAAAAGGATATTCATTTACCTAAACATGGATATCTGGTGCCATATAAGATTCTTCAGGTTATCCAATACATCTGCAAGGGCCTCTCAAATATGACAGAGCTGCACTCTTCAGAACCAGCAGCTGCGCAGAAGACATCCTTAAGGCATCTAAAATGATAGCGCTTGTCTAAATTTAGGGAAATTGATTGCATCCTAGTGATTGAGGCCCTTAATCTCTGTTATTTTAAGTGAGCATTAGTCACATGAACATTTTAAATCTTCCAACAGTCTAATTGCTCCTTCTGCACCACTTTTAATAAGTCAGACCAAGCTTGAAATGAACTTTTTACCTCAGTTCTTCTCCTGCTGTCCTCTTCCAAGAGACAGACAAGGGGAGGGTTGATGGCAGGCTATATTCTGTACTAGTCATTATAGTCTCTTCTGTTTGCTGTGAAAAAGACATCTAGGCTTATGCAGTGTGGTTGATACCTGTTATTGTGATAATACACTGTTCTTATGCTATTTCTTCACTTAACCTAAGAGACGTAAGGAAACCTGTGGGTTTGATCACCCATTCCCTACCTGCTCTGACAAATGCTCATGCATGAATGAATGAGGTTTAAATGTATGCTGAGTTTGTACAGAGTAACACAAGGAAGGGGAAAGGTCACATCAGTTCATGCATTTTTTAAGTGATACGCTGAATTAAAAGGACCTGATTCCTAAAAAGGCTTTTTCACTTTTTATCAAGTGCTGAATTCCCTCAAATCCACAGGCTTTGCTTGCAGATGATAGGCTTAGGTGATGTGTTTGTTGCCTGGTACTTAACAGCACCAGAAAGTGAAACAGAAAGGAGCTGTGGAACTATGTGTTAAAAAAAAAAAACCTGTTCCTCTCACACGTTAGTTCTACATAAAATGTTTCATTTGACTTAGCTGCATAAATGTTGCTGCAGTTGGAAAAGAGATAAGACTAGATCAATCTGCTGGATCTCAAAACATTGTTAATTTTGAGGGGCTGATAAAAACATTTATTATCTTCAATTCTGAAAAAGGTATACTCATTTGACCTTTTCTGCTCATTGTTTATTCTTCACACCATCTCTTCTATTCAAATCATGTAACTGCACATTTGTTTACACAGGAATTAAAAATATACAAAGTTATTCTATTAGTACAAGACAGTTATAACTGCTTAATTTAGAAATGATTTGACAAATAATCTAAATCCACCTGCATTTGGTTACTATTTCTAAATAATTAGCTATTTACAGTTACGGTGACTTGAAACACAAAATTATTCATAGAACAAAACTTCTGAAAATGAGAAAAATATTTAATTAATTTTATTTCACTTGCTTTATTATGAAATAGATTATCACTTATTTACATAATTACATTGCTAAAAAGATGTATTTCATACTTAATTTTGCCTGTTAACAGGGAATACAGGAAGCATATACAAATTAAATACTGTGTTTGAGTCAGCAGTGATGATACCACAGGGAGCAATAGTTGAGGGCAACAGTTGAGACTGTTTCCCAAAGCTCTTTCTGAAATATGCAAAATGTTGTCTAGATAGTCAACCTGTGCTTAATTTTTAACAGTAGAACTTACACTTTATTAATGATTTTATTATTTTCTATAGATGCAAAAAATATTTGAAAAACTTCCAGGATTCAAAGAAATCCATGTATTAGGATTTAAGTAAGTAAGAAAATGGGTCTCATTTTTCTGCTGGCTATTGTGATTCTCCTCTTCCTTCTATCCTTCCAACATGGATACACTTATAAGATAGTGGTAGGTGTATTGCTATAGACAAAAAATAGTTTTAAGGAAACAACACAGAGACAGTGTTCCAAGTGAAATTACGAGGTTTTGAGTTACTAAGTAGAACTAGTTTTAATTTCCTGATGGGTGAAGTAGTCAATAAATCCTTTGAAATTGTTTGCTAGAAATATTGTATTAAGGACTTTCTTAAATGGCAAGACAAAAAGATCTAGGGGTATGATTATTAAGGTGGCTAATTTTTTGTGTGCATATCCTGTGCCCTTCATAGATCTCAGTGAAGGTGCCTTGGCAAGGGAAGGTTGCAGGAGGATTCATGCTTACACAAATAAAAAATTTTCCAATAGGTGTTTCCCAGGTGTCTCAAACAATTAAAATGGTCTCATATTTTAATAATTTTGTGTTCTGTCTTGTCATTTCTTTTACTTTTAGCATCCTTGTATGTTTACTGCTAATACAAGTTACTGTACATTTTTGTCAATGAGAATCTACAGGGAAAGTGAGAGGAATTTAACCGTAGGTATTTTATATGGTTATGCTTCTAACTATATAGAAGCATAACCATAGATAACAGCACATTATGTAAACAATCAAGGGAAAAACAAATTACTAACAGTAAGAGATAACAAAAATTGAAAGCTATAACGAGCAGGAAAAAAAGACAGAAATTCACATGGGCTTCTGGCGCAACATCAGGAACATTCAGTGCTTCCAGTAATATTTAATGTATGTTGAAGAACCTTCATATTGCAATCCAATTTTAGAAAAGAGCATGCATCTTCCTAGCTTCTTTCTCTTCAAAATTGCTGGAGGAAAGGACAGAGAAAAGCAAAATAAAGTAAAAATTGCTTACATTTTTATTATGACATAACAAAACAAAATCTGTCTAATTCAGAATAAGCAGAGAAAAACTTTACTAACAACTTACAGTTACACATTGCAGTAAATAATCTCCTGGAATCATAGAATCATACAATAGTTAGGGTAGGAAAGGGCCTTAAGATCATCTAGTTCCAATCCCCCAGTCATGAGCAGGCACACCTCATACTAGACCATGTTTCCCAAAGGGTCTATCCACCCTGTGCTTGAACACTGCCAGGGATGGAGCATTTACCATTTCTTTGGGCAACCTGTTCCAGTGCCTCACCACTTCAAGTTGTGACTTCAGGAGATCAGAGATCCATTTCTGTTTAGTATCTTGGATGAGGAGCTGATATGAATGTACTCACATGAATTCATCAGTGTGGAACACCAGGATTGTGTCCCATCATCTAGCAATTTAGTTAGCTGCTGAAAGTTTCAGATCAGCAAAGGCAGGTGATGGTGTCCATTCTCCTTTAGCCATATTACTACATATATTAGCAGCATTTCCCCTGAGGCAGTGTGGAAGGACAACATTAGAGATATGCTAGAGAATTCATCATGGAAAATAATTGCATTATATAATGGAAAGTCAACGTAGACATGTCTTCTGGAGGTAATTATTAGGTCAAGTTACCCCTGTGATTAAGATCTGAATAGGCATCATGTGAGGTAACAGTAATAGTTGCTACTATTGTCACAGGTGCTCATTGCCACCATAGAGATACAGATTAACAGTGATAGTGCTCAAATTGCACCATTTATAGTGGGAAGTACAAAAGTAGCTATTTCAAACTAACAAGGTAAAGCTGTTTCCCCATTCAGAACATGGAGATCCCTGTTGTTTGGAAGACAAACATTGAAGCGATGAAGAGTAGGCTGTCATTTTCACAGAGATAAAAATTATAGATGATACGTAGAAGATAAATTGTCAAAAGGTGTTTTTTTGTGTACAACTGTTTGATTTATTGGTATATGTGAATTTCTTTTCTTTCTTTTGCAATCCTTTGTCACGCCCTTCCTTATGTGATGAAATGAAGACAGAAGAAGGAGAAAGATGGGTAATTTGTCTGCAATTTATAATTAAGATTAATCATTTTATGGACTATTAAATGTCAATAGATACATCAATAAATGTTTTTTATCTTGATGTAACAAAGTGAATTGACTGTGTTCTGCCTACGTATACAATCTGTGATATAAAGCAGCAGGGATAATTTTTACCTTAATCTGAAATGTTCACGTAATCAAATTATTTCAGGATCCCTCTGAAAGAAAGAAAAGTGTTTGACCTAAGAAAGTTAACATATAGATAACAAAAGATCTCTAGCAGTAATAAACTGAAAGTGAAAAGAATAAATAGGGAAACTTGATATTTAAATTTTCATTTTTGATCTCTGTTTCCTAGTATTCCCATATACACATTATCTTCAGTAAGTAGGTAAAATTTGATTTGTTATCTCCATTATCAGTGCAGATAGAATGGCAAAGAGACCAGTTACTAGCTTGATAAAATGCAGGGAAATTTTGACTGGTAATACAAACAGCTACAGAGCCCATTGTTGCTTAAAATTGCTGCTGGGGAATAATGTGTCTAGCAGTTCCCAGAATTTTTAGCTTGTAGTTTAAAAGGAAGAATTGTCTAATGCTTTTCCTGAATTCTTGCAATGTAGTACAAATGTAAAAACATAGCACATACTCTGTATAGTGAGATTCCTGTCTCTGTACTTATTTGATATTATAAAAGGCAACATAGTGGAGTACGAATGTTTTACAATGAAATCTTATTTTCATTTTAATGAGGTGAATTTAGCATTTATGTAAATTGATTTATTAATAATGGTGAAAGTTTGAGACTTCTATTAAACAAAGACCTCTAGAGAGAAGCTACACCCATTGATTTGGACTTGGAGAACTAACTGCCATTGTGAAAAGTGTTTTGCTTGCCATATTGGCTATCTTTCTTCAAAAAAGAGTAAAAAATAAAAGCCCCAAATGTGATAATATTTTTGCTTATCTGTAGGTTAATACCTTTCTAATACCTTTCCTGCATAAGTAATAAGTGATTAAGGCTTCTAGTGAAACCAGCATGCATTTATGACTGAACCAATAATCTGTAACTTCAAGTTACCTTAGTGTTTCTACACCTGCCTGAGTGGTCAGATTAAACTGGATTATGTTAGCATATTTTTATAATTTTCTTCATGATTGGAATTTAAATTAAAAATTATGCACAGAAAAAATAAAGGTTTAGACCTTGCAAAAGTAATTTGAAGATGACAGTGTCATTAGGAAGAAATATATCTGCATTATTTGTACAGAGTGTAATATGTTTTGGTTACATATATTTTTGTTTGTTTGTTTGTAAAATCAATCCTCCACCAGTAACTGATTTTGCTGCACTGAGCATTTTTGCATCTTTCTCTTGCAGATCAAGCAGCACAATAGCACGATATGTGGTAAACTTTGAGAGAGACGGTTCAGAAATCAGAAGCACAGCAGGTGACATCTCAACTATTGGATCTAATAAGGTTGAAAATGAAAAAATTCCACTTTCTCCAAAGGAAGAGAGGGAGATATCAGCAACTAAACTCACAGTAACAGACCTCCAGCAGCTGGTTGCCATAGCACTCCATGAAGACCAGTCCCTGCCAGTGGACCTTGGAACACTTCAGTTTACTGACGGTCAGTAGGCAGGCCTGTGCCACCCACAAATCTCACCTTTTCAAACTGATGCAATTTCAGTAAGGTCTCCTTTGCTGTCTAACAGATTGTTTTCATTTGATGTATCTCATTCTCCTAAGTGTTGCATAGTGTCTCAAGGATGCACAGATCTAAGGAAAACTTTATAGCACAATGTTTTTTAATTATACAGCCTAACTTCTAATTGTATTGGAGAAACCATTTTCCTCTGTTGTTTGTTTAGAAAAGCTGGATATTTTGCATACTAAGAAAAGTAAGGGAGGGATGTGGAGTGAAAAATACTATGTATACTCACAATATCATTTTAATTTCCCAGTCTCCTTGATAAGAAGTGAGGGTTTCCTCTAACATAAATTTAGCTTTCTGAAAGCTAAGTCTTGATTGTAAGGAAGCCATCTAACCTCCTAGTGAAGTCAGAGAGACAAACAGCTTAAAGAGTATTTGATCTCAAGCTAAAATCGGTGGTGTGAAACATACTATAAAACTGCATTTTGCCCTCCGAAACACAGAGGGAGTGTAACTGGCTGTGAAGACCTCTAGCAGAATGTTGAAAGGCTTCATCCTGTTCAGTAATCCACCTAATAAATGTCTCCATTTAGTCCATCAGTGATCTTTCTCAAAGATAGCATAGCTCTAATTTTGGGGAGATGGGTTAAAAACGGGGAAAATAATTTATAATATTTTTTCATATGTATATTTACCAAAATAATCTTAAAACAAACTCCAAATTGTAAAGTGTTCCATTTACAAACAGCAGCATTTTCTTGCAAAAAAAAAAAAATTTAAATGAACTAACACTTTCTGTAAGAATAAAATCTCATCTTTTAATGCAGATTAAATGGCCTAAGGAGAAGAAAAAAAATGTGGCTATAGAACACTTTAATAATAATAATTTTAATCAACTTTCCCCCACAAATTATTTTTAATAACCAGTTTTAGAAAACAGCTTGCATGTAACTATGTTTAAACAGCTTCTCTGAGAAGGTGAAGGGAACCACCAGGCACTAAAGCCAAAACTTTGAAGGTAGCAATGGTGTGGACTTTGGTTAAAACTGAAAAGGATTTATGCTTAATGAACAACACAATGTACTGAGTCATCATAGCCCAAGAGGATTTAACCAACTGCTTCACACTTCAGCTGATTTTAAGCATTCATCCATGATTCAGCTCTCTGCAGACCTATCCCGTTTATTCTAAATAAAGGAGTACAAAAAATAATGTATATGAAATTCTTGTTTTCCTCATAATTTGTCTTAAATGGAAATTTATGCCTTTTTCTCCTTAGCATGGATTTTTAAAAGTAATTTTTTTTATGGAGGACAGTTTTAATACTGGTTTTTACCGAGTTCATTTTGATCAGTTTTTAGGGTGCCACTGCTGAAATATTGTGCACTATTTAATTTATTACTTTTTTTCCCCAGAATCTATTGGACCATCTAGTGATTTTGATAATGATATCCAGGCCATGGTCACTATTCCTCTGGCAGGCCCTGATTTGGTAAGTTAATACTGGTTGTTATGTTTATTTATTTATTTCTCCATGAACTGAGGAAAAACATGAAATTAAACAGTGTTAAAATGTACATAAATATACAGAAAAAGGATCTTTTACTAAAATACATATCTGCCTTTTTTAAATGCAGTAAAGAAGAATGTTGTCTTGCTATGCTGCAACAGAGGCATTGTTTAGAGCATTTACAGGTGTCTATTACTGCTTGATTATCTTTTCCTGTTGTAATTACTAAATTTGCACTGTCTCACCAGTTCAGCAGTACATTTCAGTGACGGAAGAGCAATTGACAGGGTAGTTACATCCATATTTCTTTGATCATTTTTTAAATCACAGGAAATGTGATTAGGATCACATGCCAAACATTTCATACACCCCGTGGCTTCATGCTGAGTTAGCTGTTTGCGAGTTCCTGTGGCCAAAGATTATTGGTGTTTTAGCAATGAAATTTAATAATGAAAGCTGCTTTTTATAAACCTTTTCAGGAGGACTCCATGAGTGTGGAACTTCCACTGGGCTACCCCAGCCCAGCAACAGCGGGCCAAACTGGAGACATCCTGTTCAATGAATTTACAACTGGAATCCCTGTGCTAAGTGGAGACATCAGTGATCCTGAATACTTCAACAATTTTGTTTCCTCAGAACCTGTGTTCCCTACCAAACCTTCAAGGGAACCGTTTCAGGAGAAATCTGCTCCAGACATAGAAGATATCTCTGCTGACCACCAAAGTTTCACAGTGCCTTTCGGTGCTCTGCATAGCACTAGTAGTCCTCCAAAACCAGATGATTCCTATTTGCCTCCTCCAGCAGATGATTCTGCTAGCAGTGACTTTATCATCGATGGCTACAAGTTTCCAGTGGAGCAGGTTACCACACTGGCAGTTTATACCACGAGTAGCTTTATCCCACCTAGTCTTCTGCAAGAGAAAACTGAAGCTGAAGATACAACAGGACCACCTTTCAAGAAAGTTGACCAAGATAGTCTGTCTGGACAAGGTAAGGCACAAAAGCTTTTTCTATAAAAGAGAGTAGAAGAGATCCAGTTGTTAATACACATACGGTTCACATAAAAATGCAGTAATCATTCCTTTCAGTTGTGACAGAATATTTTCTGGACCATCAAAAGTGAAAAATTTACATTACTGATGCTTACTTGAGGAAAATCCTAAGGTACCTGACTTCAGGGTTGTCAAATTAAAAACAAACAAGTAAACAAAAACCTCAACAAAACTCAGCAACAAATGCCTAAAGATAAGGCAGTATTTGTACAGGATATTATGACAAAAAATTCTTGTAGTCCTACTGACAAAAGTACATCATAACTTCAAATAACAGCATAGCATGCCTATAAATAACATTCATTATAATTGTGGAGAAGTCTTACATTTGCAGGAGGAAAAAAGTTGTGAAAAAAGTTGTAAAAAAAGTTATAGGCATTCTTCATTGTATTTATTCATTGGGTTAGGGATTTGATGTCATAAAACCCACATAAAAACACATATCTATTTTACAGTTTGCTAAATAGCTGAAAAACCTTATAGCCTAACAGCTCCAAATGACTGAAAAGAAGCAGAGTCTCACCAGAAGTGCACAGCAGTTTTTGATGAAGATACTAGCTTTATTCTTTGTCTTCAAATCTAAAATTGTAAAGAATTTTCTTATTGTAATTTATTACAGTTACTGCCTCACTGTTTTTCACTGGATGGGAGGGAGGATATGGAATATGGACCTCTCCCTGTCCCCAGGGTTCAAGCTTGCTTGATTGTTTCCAAGTGAGAGTGTAGGACCACAGTCCGTTTGAGTCTTGCACAGGCTTTGATATGTCAGTTGAAAATGAAGACTACATTCTGTGTTATTAAGCGATCCTCAGAGATAATACATTAAATAGTTGAGTTTCAACATCATCAGGCAAATATCAGGACCAAAGGAAATTTTAGCAAGTATTATACAAATGGAAAGTTCACCACTTATTCATATAAATTTCTTCAAACTTTCTCATATAATTTGAAATGCAGTAAAAAACTACATCGTTTTTCTTTTTCCTAAAAGCATAACTACCTGCACCCACACAGCATGGAATTGTTTGCTTAAACAGGTGTGGATCTTCTGTAACTGCATGTTTGATCCTGTAAACACCTGGTAGTGACTCTTTATATGCTATTTTTAAGAAATTATTTGTTGCAAGACAGAACAAACTGACTAGAACTGTAAAAAAACTCCTTCCCCAAAATAAGGCGCACTGCCTTGTTTCTCCCCGCTGAGCACAAGTTATGTCTAAACCAAGCACTACAATACAAGAATTCCTTCATTATCTCTGCAGCTGAGTAGCAGCAGAAAAATAATTGTTCCCTGTCTAAAAAAGAAGGGACACCTTATTAGCAATGACACGAAGCTGGAGTTATTATATTTGTTTAAAACCTTGTAGTACACAAAACATACTGCATGCTTAACAGAAGAGAGAGGTTAAAAATCTTCTTACTAAGTTTAGGGAAAAATAAATAACGTATACTCTTTAAAATTTCTTTATAGCTTTTTTTTTTTTTTTTCATTTCTGGCAGTTCTGAGTACAGCATTCCCTGTATTTTTTTCTTTCCTTAAATATTGAGTATTTCCTAGGCACTGATAGAATTTGATCTGGAAATTTGGGGCTTAACAACATTTATGAGAGAGGTTTTATTAATGTCAACAGTGTTGGTGATATTACTTTTAATATGGCAAGCAAAATTCCTCACTATCAGGCACAGAATATTTCACACATTGTGCCTGGCTGCATTTCATGGCTGTTTCTTAGTAATATTTTTTGAAACCCAATAAAACAAATAAAATCCACAAAATCCAAACTTTTAACTGTTGCTGGTGTGAAACAGCAGGAACTACTTATTTCTGTATGAGCTTGGACAGAGGGTTGCAGTCTGAACAGTTGCCTTCATTTTCACTACATTAATTCCCAGCCTTTTTCCCACCTTTCAGTTCAGAAGGTGGAGCAAATTTTCTTCATCACATTTAGAACTTTAAATTCACTCTTCTTTACCATGAAAGGAAGACATGGCTACAAGAAATAGCATGATGTGAGGTTCTTTCAGGTCTCTCCATCAGCTATGTTTCACAGATGGACTTTATTGCATTGGTTATCATGTCTGCAACTATAGGCTGAACATTACTACAGATTTATGAACATTGAATGTCCGCAACCTATACCAACTACTTTAATTGTGCCTATGTGAGGTCACTGATCAAAGCAATAAAAAACTTCTTTCACAGCTCCTTAAAAGATAATTAGACTCACCTTTACACAAACAAATAGATGCAAAGTTCTGCATGCAACATGTAGGAAAAGGGAAGTAAAAAACAGGTGAGGGATGAAGAGTTGAACTAACAAGAAGTATCCTTCTAAGACATGCAGGATGGGACTTGTCAGGGTTAGGAAGCCAATGGGAGGAATGAGCCAGAAGCAGCTGTGAAGGTTCTTTCACATGGTACTGTGCTTGTTCAGGACAGTGATGCTGTGTGTGGCTCAGATAAAGAGCAGGCAAGTGAGGATTAAAAAGCCATGCTGGCCAAATGGTGATGGCAGTTTACTCTTCTCCTCAAAGTAGCCCAGAACTACTAGGAAGATGCTTTAAAGTAAGCCTAACCTTTGAATATCAAATTCTGCTTGAGATTTTACAATAGAATTAAGAGACAAGCCCTCTTACTGAAAGGTTCTGGAATGCTTGGATCAGATATCATGATTTAAACATTTGACTACTCAGAAGGGTTTGCTGTAGCTCCTGCAAAATCTCAGAACTTTCAATTTTTCATTTAAAATCACTGCAGAATCACCGCTTTTTTCTACTTTCTGAGATGATACCCCTTCACTGTTCTCTAGCATTCATCTTTCTTCTTCATATTTTTTTCCTCTCTGGAGTTAACTCATCAGTATGTCTTCAGTATGGTTAAATTTCTTTTATGCTTCTATGGTCTTCTTGCGACTCTACCTAAAACAGTGCGACCATTCAGAAAGGAAGATGCTTGTGTAATGTATTAGACAGATTGCTATTTCAAAAAGCAATAATATTTCATCAGTAAAACAAATGTAAACAAATATATAAAGTGATAAGAGTTCATAAAGTCTGCAACAACATTAAATGATACAGCTCTATTTCCTAAACAGTAAGGAGATTTTAATTTGAATTTGTTTTAACTGTACCTGCTAACAAATATACAACACAGGTAAATCTCCTGACCATCATGGAGGAAACATTATTCCTGGAGAAGTTATTCCAGAAGAGTAGGACAAAATAAAGGTAGCAGTAATATACTTCAGCCACTCTGTTGTACTACATCTCAGTCCCACAAGCCTGGATCATTCTCAAGCTCTCCAGAAAGACTCTAAGAGAAGACTCTACAGGGTGTATCACGGAGGTTTTTTTCCTGTGAGAAACTGACTGACAAGGAGTAGATGGTGGTCACATTTCTGTATGTGCAACTGATAAAAGCGTCATTCATTTCTGTAATTAC
>JAOEHX010067312.1:14175-36944 GCA_025448015.1 Bolborhynchus lineola | reverse complement strand
GAAGTTTAGATTGGATATGAGGAAGAAATTATTTACTGTAAGGGTGGTGAGGCACTGGAATGGGTTGCCCAGGGAAGCTGTGAACGCTCTATCGCTGGCGGTGTTCAAGGCCAGGTTGGACATAGCCTTGGGTGATATGATTTAGTGTGAGGTGTCCCTGACCATGGGAGGGGTGTTGGAACTAGATGTCCTTAAGGTCCTCTCCAACCCTAACTATTCTATAATTCTATGATTCTATGACTTGCATGCATAGTTGTCCTGGGTTCAGCAGTGGCAGTCACTTTTTCTCCTTTGTAGTAGCTGGTGCAGTGCTGTTTTTTTGACTTTTGGTTTGGGAACAGTGCTGATAACACTGATATTTTCAGTTGCTGCTCAGTAATGTTTACTCTGACCAAGGACTCTCTGAGCCTCATATTCTGCCAGGGAGGAGGGAAAGCCAGGAGGGAGTAGATCCAGGACACCTGACCCAAACTACCCAAAGAGGTATTCCATACCACAACACGTCATGCCCGACATATAAACAGGGGGCAGTTACCCAGAAGGGTTAGATCACTGCTTGGGTCAGGCTGGGTATCAGTCGGCAGGTAGTGAGCAGTTGCATTCTCTTCCCTTGTTATTTCCCTTATCTTTATTTTTATTGGCAGCAGCAGTAGTGGTTTTGTGTTATACCGTAGTTACCGGGCTGTTCTTATCTCAACCCATGGGAGTCACATTCTTTCATTTTCCTCCCCATCCGTTTGGGAGCTGAGGGAGGAAGAGGGGGACTTAGGGGCGGATATGTGTTTGAGTTACTGGCTGACTGAGCTTAAACCACCACAATAGTGATAAAATTCCAAGTGAATCCTAAACTGTATCTATACTAAGATGTAAAAAAATCCAGTTATGGTGTTTCAGTTGTTATTTGTTTGGGGTTTGGTTTGGGTCTTTTATTTTTTGATTGGTTTGGCTTTTGTTTTGTTTTGGTTTTGTTTTGTTTTGTTTTGTTTTGTTTTTTAAAGTCTCCACTTCTTGATTAAATAAAATTTGAAGCTTAAATAAATAAATACATCACAAAGGAGTTTTCCTAATCATTCTAACCTGCTATTACTGATGTAACTATCATTATTATGGCAGCAAGCCTCCAAGGCGTTTTGCATACTGAGGACCTATGATACAAAACCATATAATAGATACCAGTTAAGATTTTTAACCCCCAGTATAAAGTAAAATAGAGTTTCTCAGTCCTACCACCAAAATAGCAGTTTGGGGTACATCTATTCAAATTCTCTGGTGAAAACACTGGTTTCCATTAGCTTGACAGTGACGGTGAAGGATAGTTAATTCTCGCTGAGGTTTAACCTCAGCATCCGGACACTTAACGCAAAATATTTCACTAAGTTAGTGGCAGAACTGACTGTAGACTTTCCTCCATCTTCCGTGCTTTCAATATCAGAGGCATTTCCTTAACTTCCTCAGATTTCCATAGAGATTTCCAGGCAAGCAAGATTCACTAGAGTTTTGATGAGTTGAGAGCCATTGAACAAAGTTTCTCAAGATTGCCTATCACAGGATTACAAATTTATTTTTAGTAGCTGTCCAACTTCTAATGTGAGTCATAAACCTCAAGTCAAACTAAGTTTACAAAGTTATTAGATAAATCTCAGAATATCAGAATTCTAAATGACTCCATTAGCATCAATGAGTAGGATGCATTTAGTGGAGATACGGTTATACACAATTTAAAATTCATCTGAATATTCCAAAGTTAAATGAAAGAGGTGTTCCCTGGAGATTAGCTGGAGAACCATATTCTTATTATTTGCTTCAGCTATATCTTTACCATTTTTTTTTTTAACATTTTTGCCTCTCATGCTATTTATAATGAACACTTATTAATGTCCCCATTCAAACTAATATGAGGATGCAACAGCCCTGGTGCCAGTAATACTCCCCTCTACCAGCCAAAGCATCATTCTGTTTGTGATATTAACATAATAAGACTGCATCTACATAGTACACACAAGAAAGGTTCACTCAGAGACAGTGGAAAATTAAGGGAGAAAAAAAGGAATCAAATTAGACACAAAACAAATACTCTCAAAACATTATCATGATAGGGTTCAATAATATCTTCATATAATAATATCCATAGAGTATCTTTTCAATTACTTTCATGCAAGCAAAATATATTACAACAAATACTGTATTCATGAGCTATCTTCTTGCTAAAAATTAATTAAAAAGGATTAATATAAAAGAGAAATAATACATATTAAGGTGAATTTCTGAAACATCTTCTGAAAGTTTACTAATTATTCGCGGTAATATAAGGCACTTTTGGCATTAGTAATTAATGAAATTATTAAACCTATGTCTGTCTTAAGGTACCTTGGAAAAATTTTCTCTGGTTGTTGCAAGCTGGGTGAAAAATTCTTTTTCTCAGAAAAGATCCAAGCACACATCCCTTTGTCCCACCATGTCTATAAAGAATGGTTTGGGTCAGAAAGGACCTTAATGATCATATACCTCCAATCCCCCTGCCATAGGCAGGAACACCTGCTACTGGATCAAGTTGCTTCAAGCCCTGTCCAACCTGTCCTTGAACACTGACAGGGATGGGGCAGCCACAGCTTCTCTGGGCAGCCTGTCCCAGTGTTTCACCACCCTCACAACGCAAACACTATGTCCTCCCATCCAAGCAGTTCACAAGCCACATACATAGGGTGTATTGGAAGGTTGTCTGTCATGAAATACAGCCCTAATCAGGAAGAATTGAGAATACATAATTAAAAATTCATGGTATTAAACAAATACTTATGTTTCTGCTACCTTATTTTATCCTGGATAATTGCTTTTATATTTGCTTGCAAATTGATGTTACTGAATGAACATTTGATAAAAAGATATTGAGTTTTCCATTGCAACTCTCAAAAGAAATGAGCTGGGTGGAAACAACCAAGCCATAACTGATTCTCAATCACTCTGGTAGGACATAACAATGCATGGACTAGCCAAGAGTAAGAATGATGTTCTGGAAGTACTGCCTCATAAATAGTACTTATTTAGAATACACAACTTGGCAAATAGGTGGTTTAAATCTGCTAGATCAATACCCTCCTCGGGTACACAGATCTCTTGTGCAATTAGCCTTTGTGTTTGGCAGAGCTTCCTGGTTTCCTAGGCAGGGTGTTCTGGTTTGGTTCTTCCTGAAAGACAAACCTGAAGCAGGATGTTCAAGTTTCAGCCACCTGAGTATATCAACTTTAAAGAGCTCTTTCTGACAGGCTCTTTTCTCTTCCCTTTCTCCCCTGTTGCTACTTTATCACACTGACTAGGCTGTACATGAAGTGCCTGAGGGATGGCAGCAAAGTACCAACAAGCAAATGGCCTCCACATCCTGTCACATCCTGCCTCCTAAAGCATGGCATCACTCAGGGAAGGGTTTAAAAGCACTGAAAGAGGAACTCCATTTTATTTCCATGCCCTTGTTTTTCCTTTTCAGAACCAGGGAAGAACAGCCTGCATTTACCCAGGTTTGCCAGCCCTGTGTTAAAAAGTTCTGCAAATATGAGCCAAGCAAGAATTCATAAATTTTCAAGATCATCCAAAGGGAAGAATCTATGAAATAAATTAATCCCCCAGGCACAGATGAAAAAAATTGCTGATCTTTAGCACCTCCCACTTAATAATATTAAAGCTCATTACAAATGGTAATAAGCCATGCTTCATCATGGTTAGGAATATTAATGATACTCTTCTGGTCTTAAAATGGTATAAATGAACAGTGAAGCCAGCAGTCTGATTTTCCTAACGTGCCTGTTCATTCATTCTTACAGTTTGTGGGTATAATTACCACTGTGTGTTTCCGTTGGCCTGTTATATGCATAAGTAGCTATTTGCATTTGCAAATATCTCATTTACATGTATGGTCACTGTTACAGCTATGTGCATAAATTAGGTATGCAACTGCACACATTGCAATGTTCTTACATTTATAATAAAAAAATGGCTGTGAGCTAAGCCATACATCCTGCTACGTCAACTCTGTGGCAGAATTGGGAATACAACACAAATTGTCAGACTCCCCAGCCTGCAATTTAATCACAGAGCCTCACACACTAGAAGAAGAATGGGAAACGTAAGCAAGATGAAGGAAACAGCCCAGTAAAAATAACTGTGATCCACCTCAGACTCCTTTTTGACTTCATTAAACTGTCATAGTTAAGGGACAAGTCCTGTTGTTCAGCGAATATATCATCCTAAATGCTGATGTCTTGCAAAATAATCCTGTGGTTCTAGAGGAGTAGCAGAGATTTAGCACAGACTTCTGCTAAGTTCGAAAAGCATACCCCTTTTTTTTATTCAGGTTTCTAGTTTGCAATTAATTAAAACAGAGGTTTAAAAATTATTGGAAACCTTCCAAACACTTCTCCTCTCCTGACAGTGAGATCTGTACTTGAGACTTCTAGGGAAGATACAATAAACCACACACAATATTTGTGTTAAAAAACCCCAACTGCTTTCTTCAGATAACTAAAGTGACAATTCCTGTAGAGCCGTAATAGAAAGCACACAGCTATAGGGTAAAAGAAAGCAGCAAAGTGAGAAAAAAAAAAAAAAAAACAAAACAGAAGCTTGTCTGAGAAAACTAGACTGTGTTTACTGAGGACTACTAGCCTCTGAACTTGTATTACATGTTCAAAACATCAGAACACAAACAAAAATGAGAGAGGGTGAAGAAACAGAAGAAAACACAACAATTCTGTTTTCTCTGGGGCATCAGGAGGCACATGTGAGAGCATATGTGCAACAGAATCCACATGTCTTTGGAAAGGGCCTGGGTAAGGAGCTATAAAAACCCCAAACTAAGATTGTGGTTCAGAAAATGGTATTCTTCCTGCGTGACTCCTGGGGAGTCAGAGCAGAGTTGAAACAGTGCTGTGACATTGAAAGCAGGACTTGAGGGCTGGAACCAAGTCCAAACTTGTAACATAAAACCTTTCTCCTTAGTAAATATCCTCCACTATATAGCTTCTTAAACCGAGCAGTTATATAAAGTTCATTATGTTCTCCTGTTTACCAGGAATGTAACAAGTTACTTCAATCTAAATCAGGCAATCACATATGTCACAGTTTCAGTTTCTTAGCATGTAATTAGATACAGCTCTCTTGAAACAAAGTCCCTCAAAGGTCCTTAAATGGTAGATGTTTAAGTACCCAGTCCTATGCAAAAGACAGAAGATGTAACACCTGCAAACACCACTCATCTCCATACCATCTATTCCAGTTTAGGAGGGGTTAGAACAAGTGGATGGTCAGCTGAGCTGAAAATAATGCTCTCTTCCCTTGAGGGCAATATTCCTGGTGCAAAAGGAGAACAGCAAAAGGAACATAACTACCAGTAACACTGAGCTACTAGGAGATAAAAGGAAGTTCTTAAATTCCACCTCTTCCTTCCCGGTGTTTTCCCAGTTTGATATAAAACCCACTTATGGTTTTGTATCAAACTGTGTCATTAAAAAAAGAAAGGAAATAATCCAGAGTGTGGGGACCGAAACCCCAAACTTATTTCACCTCTGGAACTGGAAGAAAATGGCATATTACTGGTCCAAGGCCTTTACCTTTTAGTGCAGCAGCAGTTTGTTATTGAGTTAAAACCCGTGGCAGCCTTTGCTGAACCAGGGAGGTTACAGAGTACACCTGTGAAGAGTGCTGCTGTCACTGGTGGTTATGATTACCCACCAGAAATGGATCATTTTTAATAGGTGGAACAGAAAGTAGGTATGTCAGCACCTGTACATCTCAAGAGTGTATGTGTTTCACATCCTCCTGGCCCCCACAGCAATCTTGCCTGCTTTTTGCCTTTGCTGTCATTTACTATGAACTGGAGGGATCCAGCAGCCTTATTCTGCTTGAAATAAATTCCAGCTGCCAAAATGCTTATCCAACCTGAATTTTGATTGCATTATGGCCAACAACAACCTGCTTATTCCACTCTTTCAGATATTATCTCTCTATGAAGCACCCTTTCTGACAGCACTTAGGGACACTAACATGGGCCTTTGCCCAACATTCCCTAGATGACCTGTATCAAACCAATCAGAGACCCTTTTGTCTGAGCTTACGAGCAAGTAGGTGACCCCATTTGAAAATATTCATTAAATGGTTTCATCATTTTTTTTAATATTACCTTAAAGTCATTAACATACCAGGTCAATTTATGATCTCAATTACAGAGGAGTAAATCTGAGGCAATTACACTGAATATGCTCAAAATATGGTGCAAAATAATTAGAACATTTCAGTTGTGCTTGATGAAACTTCACTACTGTGATAATATATATTAATAAGGGCCACTAAAATGGATGATGTCAGAAAATTCACTGAAATCACGTCTCAGGCTGCACAGGAAACATATCAAGTAAAGCAGATGAATGAAGCACCAAGGTCTTGGTAATCAATGGTAGAGCTACTTATGATCTTCACCCGTCTGGTGGGAACAAGGCTAATCCACTTGATAAACTGAGCATCAGTGACCTTTGTTAAAAATTCACTGAAACCTCACTGAGCAAATGGTGATCATTAACTTGAAATTATGTAGACATATAATTACCCAGACTAGATTCTCTGCATACCTATTACAGAGGCACAACCTGTCTCCCCCAATCCCCCCATACTCACATTAGCAAGTGTTTACCTAAATGCAGTTACAGACACAAATATGTTAAATAAACTTTTCACTGTTGAAAAAAATCAATATACTGTGAGATAGGAAATATCAGAATTAAAATTGCACATAACATATTCTCCTCTCTTCCAAAACATGCATATAGGTTCAGCTTCAGGCTTCACTTGCATTCTCCTAATGGCACCCTCTCCTTCAGAACAAAGGATTTGAGAAGCTTTTCCATTTTCTCATTATTTAGTATTGGGTTTGGTACCATGCATTACTACAGATACGAGGATAATAAAATTAAGTCTTGATTTCTGTCGTATTTAACTGCTTCCTCAACATTTAATCTGTGTGCTTCTTCCAACAACTTTTATTAATGCTATGAGGGAACTGGAGTTTCTATCCTATAGGAATTTTATATACCTGGGGGAAAAAAACCCATAAAATCTTTCCCTGAAAAGATGGTTATTCTCAACACAGGCAACTCACGGAAGAAAGGAAAGGCAGAAACAGAGAATGCAACCCTGCAACCGTGTCTGGATAATGCTTCAGTTTCAGAGGAAGCAGGTGACGCATCCTACTCTCACACAAATACTTCAAAGTCTTCCACAGCGGGACCATTTATTTATCTGGCTTCTGGAAGAGCTTGAGGAGGCAGCCGTCAGCTCTGGAAGCTTTCTTACCTACCCCAGGGTAACCTGAAGAGATTTGTTTGTTTGTTTGCTTTTAAATAAGCTGAAGCGCCGGCAGGGGGGACCCAGCCGTGGCTCATTTTGTGGCAGCCTGCCTGGCAGGAAGCTGAGCCCTGGGCTCCATGCTGTATGTGGCATCAGGATGCTCAGACCACCGCTGTGGTTGCATCTGGGAAGATATATATCTGGGCTGGCAGACGACCAGGAAGGCCTCACTTCCTACATCAGCTTTCACATCAACACAGTCCCATCAGGTACCTGAAGAAGCTGACTAGGGTGGCTTCATTAAATCAAATGGCATCTGCCTAACAACTCAGGCACCAGCTTTAATCACTGCAATCACTTCAAAAACTAGGAGCCACTGGGCAAAGAGATCAAGCTAAACAATACTAATTCATGATAGATACCCAAAATAAGTGAACTAGAATCCTTTCTTGCTGTGTATGATATCATTTTGTAACAATGGTGTGGGCAAATCTCTCCTGGACACCAGCTGCAGCAGGAAACACTCAGCACATAGTTATCAGGTGTTAAAGGCAGGAAAAAAACCCAACATTGTGTATGTGTCTGGCTTAGCATTTCCCAGGGAATCTGTGACAGAGGAAAGGATGGCATCTAATTTCCCTAGCTGTTCTTGACAATGCAGTAACAACAAAATAATTCAACTTTTTCAGGCAAAACAAAAGACAGAAATATAGTGAATTGTTAACAGAAATGACTGCTGTTCACTGTTGAGGTAAAAGTCCTTTTCAGGTCAGCCCTTTCTTCCCCTACATTATCAGCTATCTCCCCAAACAAAAATAAGCTTATTTGTAAAAAATAGACCTACAGTAACTTTGCTCTTTTTCAGCCCTTAAAATGTTCAAAAACCATGCATTTAAGAAATGTCTAGTCAGCCACCTGGATGTGTGATATGCCATTTTTTCATGTCTTGCAATCATCATAATCTTTTTCAAGAGTAACCTCATACTTGAGCTACCCACAAACTGCATTTTTGTTTAGCATCTCTGCATTTCCTGACTTGCTGGTTTGACTGAGTCATCTCAATAATTTTACGCATGCTGGTTTTCAGCCAAAATGATGAGAATGTGAGCAACTTATGACTTAAAAGAAGACCAACCATGAAAATGATCACCAGTAATGATTGGTACTGGTCTTCATTGCTGCTGGCCCAAACTACTATAAAGCCAACCTCCACACAATGTTTTTTACTGTATTAGTGGTTAAGTACATGTATTCTCCCAGCACAAATAAGAACAACATGTAACTGGAATTTCAGTAAACCTAGACTTCAGGAAATTATTAGGCTTAAAGGACAGGATGTAACATTTCACTTTTGTAGAAGAAACGTTAGTTCTTTGATTAGCAGCGGCAATTCATCAGTGTGGTTTTGCATCATGCAGATACTGCTGATTTTTATAAACTTTATTTTTAAATACAAGGAATAAAAAAGAATTATGCAGAATGCTCACAGTATTGCATCAATCAATGCCACAGCTTTCTGCTCACAGGCACAGAAGACAGAAAAAGCCCCTACTTCCATTTTGGCTTTACACTGCACATTTTTTGCATTTTTATGTAAATCACTACCCAAAACCAATTTGTCATCTTTCTGAAACAAACCTATCATGAACCTACAAGAGAAAGGCATTTTCAGCTGCGAGGGAAAAGAAACAAATTACTAAAGGATGTAAAAAACTCTCTGCTTTAGGGAATTATCTGACCTTCAAAGCAAATACACATTAGCAAATATTAGAGTTCTGTGAGAGGAACAAAGCAATCCAGCCCTAAGCAAGGATAGTTGAACTTGGTTTTTGCCAGAAGTAGCGGGTGGCCATGTAATTTTGCTCATGTTCCCTTGTCATTGAATAATCATGCAGTGACAAATTTTTCTCACCTATGACAGTAAAAGCCTAACCCCAGTGTAAGGATTTTTAGATTTTAAAAACTCATGTCTTTGGAGCATAAGGCAGAATTGCTTTGTCACAAATTTGTTCTTTTCCTTCTGAATCAGGAGGAAAAAAAATGGTGGAGGGAGGGGACACTAATATCTCCAATCAGAAAGAAAGCTTGCTACATAAGTCAAATCTGATTCCTCAAGCATACAGTTTCCCTTTCCTTCCTTCAGATAAGAGGGACTCTTCATCAGGGACTGTAGCGATAGGACAAGGGGTAAGAGGCTCAGACTTAAACAGGGGAAGTTCAGGTTAGATATAAGGAAGAAGTTCTTTACTGTGAAGGTAGGGAGGAACAGGCACAGGTTGCCCAGAGAAGTGGTAAATGCTCCATCCCTGGCATCGTTCAAGGCCAGGTTGAACAGGGCCTTTGGTCTAGTGTGAGGTGCCCCTGCCTATGGCTGGGTAGTTGGAACTAGATGATCTTAAGGTCCTTTCCAACCCAAACCATTCTATGATTCTATGGTTCTGTTTTTACCTATCCACATGAGGCCACTGAACATAGCTGCTTCTTGATTTTTAGTATGGAAATTTAGAGTATGTTAAATTATGCTTGGAAATTACAAAACCTGGTTATCTTGGAAAATGGCTTGAGGTAGAAGTTAGGAGAGACAGACTATATAATGACACTTTAGATAGAAGTCTTTTATACTAAAGGTATCATAAAGTGCTTTCAGGAAGACATTGCTACATTAAGCACAGAAATACACAGAACATTTCGGAGATGGAAACATGAGGTCAGCAACTGCTCACAACTTAGTTTAAAGTGCCAAAATGTTTTTAGAGGTTGCTAAAAACCTAGGGAAGGTTCTGTATAAACATAATGATTTTTAATTGCTTGGACATGTCAGCTAGAGTGCTTGTGTATGCAACTCAGAATTGAGCTATCAGCTTAAAATTATTTCCTTGGAAGACTGTTTGTTTATGGTTTCTTGTTCTTCTGCTCACTACAGTACCTGACTGTTTGCAAGGAATCTCCTTTTCTCCAAGCCTCCAATCCAACAGTTTTTCCTCAAGAAATCATTAATATCAGATCATTTAGAAGGTTTTTGCAGGGAGAAAGTGTACATTCAGAGTGGAATGAGAAATGTCAAACTTCCAACCCCAGTTCCATTGCCTGTGGTCTTCAACCTAAACAATGTGATCAAGGTTTATCAACACAACACATAGACTATGTAAGAATAGATTCCTGAGTTTTGTGTTACTGTTTCTTGTTTTCATGTTACCTGCATCCTGGAAAAATACCACAAAAAAAAAACAAAAACAAAAACAAACAAAACCAAAAAACCCAAAACCAAACAAAAAACAAAACCCTGGAGCTAATTGATTTTTTTGGTTTCTTTTGTTTCTTTTATTTTTTTTTTTAAGGATTAAATGAGAGCAATACTAATTCACACATATCTATTGTTTGCAATTAACGTGCATAAAAGATGATTATAGCTAGTTATGCTGCTTTATACACAGTAAGTGAAATGCCCCATAATCCCAGGAACAATATTTTTAACAGTTTTGCTTAAATAGGTGACAAACACATAAACAACTAAATGCATCTGAAAAGACCAAGCATTCCAAAAATCTGTTCTGACAATATCAAAGACAGATAGTGCCTGCATTCTTAAGCAGCAAGACCTGTTTAGAATTATTAGATAAGTGCTACTTGCTGAGGGTTTTAGACTCCTCAGAATTAATTTACATAAACATGGAGATAATCCCCCATCTCTCAGCAGCAAACCAAGGAGGCAATCATGACACTTGTTCCATTGATTTCCTGCTTAATTTTGGAGAGATGGAGGAAAAACTAAAACACTCTAGCAGTAAGTAGCTTTCTTGGGAAAAAAGTTGAGATGGGTGAAAATCCAGATCTATAAAGCACTTGGATAACTTTCATGTCTAAAACAACATGTTTGGGTACCTTCATAGAAACTTTGTTAATTTCACGTATGTCTCTATCTACCAGGAAGTTAATAAAGACCATGGAATTCAATATGCAGCAATAACTTTAATACCTAAAGAGGTAATATTGTTCCCAAAACACTTGTGTAAGGAGGAGGAGGCATTTCCCATCTTTTGTGTCAGTGAAGAGTTACTTGTTGTAAACCACCCTCACACAGCATCCTGTTTCTCTAAATCCATGAAGATAACGTTCCTTCTGAAAAGGCTGGGATGAAGCAAGCCTTTATCCATTCTAAGGGAGCTATACTACTGTGCAAGAGCAGAACACTTTTGTAGGACTAGAAACTGACAGTGGAATATACTTCAGCCTCCAAATTCAGAGCACTTTCTTAAAAACTATGAATGAAAGCTTGATTTTCCTCAGGTAGACATAGTCCAGGGTTCTCTTGTTTCTGAATTAATTTTCTAAGAATCACCACCTCCAAAGGGCATGAAATTGGTGTTATTTCCTCAGAAAAGGCACTTGAAGTTGTGTAAAAGGTTCTCATTCTCTCAACATGTGAGAAACCTCATCTTTTAAATTCCAGCCCACACAAATTGACAGACTTAAAGTGTCAATTTTTGTTCTATGTAGCAATCTAAGATGGGCAGCTTATGAACCTGTGTGTACATGCACACATACATGTACTTTATTACTATAATGTAAAATGAACTGCAAAGAACCAAAAGACACAGGACTATATACCAACTTTACACTTCAAATGTAAATACACAACAAAATAATATACTGCAGTTTTGTAAAAATTCATTTTGTCCTTGTCTAGTAGAATTCATACAAATCACTCTGCTCTCTAGAAATATTCAAAATATATAACAAATCTATTACCTTTACTTTCTAAACTTTTTCTATCTTGCACTGGATTTTTCAATTTCTTTATACATATATATGTGCAATTTTATAGATATGATTTTTTTCCCTTTCATCAGCTATATAATGTAGCCCTGTTTAATCTTTTCCCACTGAAAGGGTTAAGCTTTTTGCTCTTACCTAAGATCATAGTGCTCAGTGTTTATGAGAGCTACTTTCGACTATGAAACTAAGGCTGAGAAAATGACTTCTATTCAATGCTTCTGCTTTAAAAAGGATAATGATTTCATCTGGTTAGAGCTGTCTGTACCTACTTAGTTTATTGCAAGGAAGAAATTGCCTGTTCACTCATGATAAGATAATTTGTCACCTTGGAAATTAAATTATCCATCCCAGTTTACCTTGAGGAGGAATACTATATAATACGTATTTGTTCTATTACACCTTTAAATCAGAAATACGCTCTACTCTACAAATATGTTCCATGTAATCAGAGACATTAAGACAAGTTAAAATAGTCCCTGACTGCAACTTAATTAGGCTCTAAAGTTGCCAATTGTGAAAGATTTGAATCCAGTGGAACTAAAAGGATATTAAATAAATAATTTCTTTTAAGGAATAAAACTAAGCCTGAAATATATTTTGAAGTTATCTTTTACTTGTGCTTTTTTAATGCTGTCAGGGAAATTCACCACAGAAAGCCATGTCAAGTACAAGTCCTCACTGTCCAAACCAGAATAGCATATCTAGGTATCATTACAAGATGGAACAATAGACAGGATCAAACCTTATTTTCCACCAAATATTTTAAATTATATAAAGAATAAAGATAGGTATGCATCCAATGTTTTATTTCCTGTTTCTGAGAGATTGTACATAAATATGGCATGTTTTTCAGAGACACTGGTTTGCAAAATTATCATTTCTTAACAACTCTTAAATGCCAAGCTGAGGGAAATTTTAAAGTTTAAAACGTTTTCACAAAACAACAGTAATTAAGAACAATCATGGTTTTAGGCCAAAGAAAACACACCATAAAGCATGGGTAGGGTATGGCAGAGTATGGCTCTCAAGTCACTGTTTGATACTGAAGCCGGCTTCTGAATCCTCCATAAAGCTCATTATTGAACCACCTAATCTGAGCCATTCGTTACCTTCTTAGATACAGGGTTTTTTTAAAAAAATAAAAACTAAGAATTTTTTTCCATAGCGTAATTTCTCAAGCCTTTAAGTGGTGATGGTAAAGAATTATGAAACAAGTTTTTATGCTGGTGGCTCTGACATGAACTCTGAGTGTGACCTTGAATGAATTGGTTAATCTTCCTGTTCCTGTTTTTCTACTTGTGAAATAGGGAAGGCAATTCTCACCTACAGTGGGGAAATGTTTGAGAGATGGAGATGTTTACTGGATAATTTAGATGTGAAATATGTGAAACCATCCACTTTAAAGTTTAAGTGTATTTATTTTTAATTGACTTCTAGAGATAGGAGCTACAAATGAAACATTTTTCGCTCCCCCCAAATACTGGTTTGACAAAACCAAGACTTTTAAGAGAAACAGAGGGTTTGATAGAGATTTAATGATGAATGCTGCTCAAGTTCCTGAGGAGATTTGCTACATCCATCAGAGTACAAACAGGAGTGCAAGCGGGTTTTACCACCAACATGGACACTTGTCCCAAATCCCAGGTAATAAGAAGTATGCAACAGTTTAACATGCTTAACAGTTTAACATATTTAACATGTTTAACAGTTTAACATATTTACCATGGCACTAACAATTATGACCTTCCTTCACCTTTACTGTAATCTTGCTATCTCAGTCTCACTCACAAATCAAGAACTGCTATATATAAAGTACATTTTAAAAGGGTATTTTTCATTTAGTCGCACCATCCTAGTGTATGCTACATTAGAAAAAGTTGGAAAACACAAAGTTCAGTGTTGGAAGACGAGAAAAATAGGTGGATGGAAGGCTGGAAAAGGGATTTTTTGTAGCACAGAAAGAAAATTCTCTACCATTCCTAAGTCTGCTTATTAGTAAATTAATTATATTATTTATTAAGTAGAGAAGCGCTTACTGGGAGAAAATTCTGCATGTGAATAAAACATGCTTAGATATTAGTAACTAAATGGGCAAAGCATCTCCATTAAGCTTCAAACGAGCACTTAAGCAAGCAGGATCCAAGCAACAAAATTACAAGAAATCTGAATGATTCCACCATTTAATGAAGTCATTTACCTCAGAATAGCGTAGTGCGCACTCACAGTAAGCAAGAACACATTATGTGATCTAAAAGCAGGAACAAAATTAGTAAAATCATCTTCTGATGTAGAGGCTGTAAGCTCAATTTGTTTTCTACTTACCATCTATTGCGTACTCTTGAGCAATAGTATTTGCTCCAGGAGCGGAGCAGAAATCAGTTTTCACCGGTTCACTAGGAAAGGTGAATAACACAGTTTAATAAAGTAAGGCTACAACAGATTTCTGGTTTTGCTTTTTGTTATTGGGGCTTTGTTTGTTCTGTTGTTTGGTTATTTGGTTGGTTTTGGGGGTTTTGGTTGGTTTTGTTTTTTGGTTTTGATATGCACTAGCACAGTTGGTTTTGGGGTATTTTGCATTAGCACAGTTGGTTTTGGAGTATTTTCTTAAATAATGTGGTCTCTATAGATAATATTAATGAACCCTTTGTTCAGCTGCATTTTGCATTTTTCAACTGGGAAATGTTCTTTCTCTTGTCTTCTCTGCTAATCCTTGCCAATTATTGGCATATCTGCTCCAAAACCACAACCCATGGACTTAAAATTTTTGTAATAAACAAAGAGAAGAAAACCCTAGTAAAAAAATTAGACTTAATGTAGGGCTTTTTTTTTTTTTTTTTTTTATTATTATTTCCCAAGAAAAATGCACAGACATAATACAGTTGAATTTCAATCTCAAGTAGTGGCTGTAGCTGTCTGATGCAATAGATACAATTGCTCAGATGCAGTAGTTTGAAGTTCATTATGTTTTGTTCTGAAGCCACTCTGCTGTTCTCACCAAACAAAAAGCAGGTCAAAACCAAGCTACTTAATTAGCTGGGAAGCCAGGTGATGCTTAAGCACGCTGCTAATAATTTTCTATTTATAATTTTCCATCAGGGGTTGGTTGACAATAGGATTTCCAAACAACATGCAGAAAATGATAATTCATGGCAAAGTGGTGTGAGAAGTAGTATTACAGTTAATTTTAGTAAAAGGAAATGCTAGAAAATAATAGACTATAAAAATATTAAAAATAAAAATTCATCTTTTTTATGTCTGAACAGTACTCAAATCTGCATCTGAATTAACTGAACAGAAACAAAATAAAACAATAGATGATTGGTGTTTAAAGAAAAATAAGTCTGCTAATGAGATCTCAAATTATGAAAGCACACAAAGCAGCTCACCAGCATGTGCAATTTCTATTTTCCTAGGTGGTGCAGAGCTTGAACCAGGAGTTTGTCTTACAGATTCCATCAAAATTCCCCATGTGTACATACCTCATGCTACTAAATTTTGTATGATTACTAACAGAAAAAAATCTGCATTATTCACATTACTTTTAACTTCCAATAATAACATCAGATATAAATGTCTCTCTTTCCTGTAATTTTTTTCTTGCAATGTCCCTCTCTCAAAATTCCACACAAGCTGTTATACTCAGAAATGTTTTAATGTAACTTTACTGCTCTCGAGTTCAAGTATTTCTAACCTTAAGAATGTTCAGTGTCCTGCTTGGAGCAAGGTAGGATAAGAATGTAACATCATTGGGGGAGTTTTAGGAGGAAATACAGTAACATAAGGCTTGACTCATCCGAAATCGGGTTTCATTGGATGCAGTATCTTCACAGATTCCAAAAATTTGGCCCTCAGAGTAACAAAGCTTTTGATTTCAAATATACCAACCACTACAAAATACACCTAAAAACTACAGAGCAGCTGACTCTTGTTAAAGTAAGCAACAGTGATTGCCAAGTTTCAGGTAACACACAAAGAGCACCAGTCTCTCATGGCATAAAGTACTTTACAGTAAACAGTGCTGTGTTTTAATTAAGACAAAAAATTAGTATTGGTGATGCATTATGTGATGTGGTAAAACAAGTCTTTTTTTCTCTGTTGTTAATGGAAATCAGCTAGAGAGCTATATTGTTAATGAAATTTTCACCACTTATCTGCCAGGTTAACATTCTTCCTAATAGGTGGCTCAGTACCTAGTGCTATTAAGGCAAGTATGCAGAACCTTAATTTAAAGGACTAATTAGTCCCAAATCAGTTGCTATTACATTCTAGGAATAGGGACTCAGTCCATAATGGCTTTGTCTATAAGGCTTGAGAAGGGATGTATCTGCTTGCTTGTGGAAAGAAAAGCAAAGCTGGATTTTGTTTAGTTAGTGAGCAGTTTTCTTCCACTGTGATCATAAGACCCTTGAAATAAAGCAGGGAATTTGAGAAAAGAGATTTTGACTGAAAAGCTAGTCCTCTGGGACAGAGCCTTCATGAAGATTAAGGGGTAAATCTGGCATCACTTCTGGTCTCGTAAGTGAATAAAGTAATCAGGAGGATACTAAGGGAATGTCTAGGTTATCAAATTTAGTAGTTTTGATATTCTGATTCTTTATTTAATCCATTGGGCTACACTGTTATTTTGATTCCTTCATGAAATCCCTTTTTTAGAGAAGATATACTGTTCTACAAATTCCTGCAAAAGATTATATTCTGCAACAGGAGACATTAAATAGCTATCAAAAACAAAGGAATTCCAGTCTGAAGTTTTTCAAACATTATAAATTCACTCATACACACATATAGCTGTAGAAATCTATCTTCACTAAGATAAGTTTCATAGGAAGCTAAAGTATAAATGTTACTATATTCTTATAAACATGTTCCATGTAACTTTTGCCTTCAAATCTCTTCATTGGTGGCAAAGTTACCCCAAGTCATAAAAATAAAGTCCATAGATTTAGTTAGAGAAACCTAAAAAAAAATCTATTTTGTTAAAGTGAGGAGTATTAGGTGGTAGGTGGTGGTGTGTTGTTGGTTTTAAATGATGAATTTGGATGGCGCACATTTTTGTTTGTATCTCTGCTAGAAGTTGGGACTTTTGACACTGAAAAGATGTTTGTAATGGAAAGCCAGAATTACCACACAGGCTTCTTTCAGGACATTGTGGCAAGCATCAAAGCATCACAACAGAAGGAGGTAATAAGGAACAATGCACCTGTTAATTTGGGCCACATTCTAGCAGGTTGCCTTACAATTCTGCCAATTGACCTTCCAGTTTTCTCATGTATTTGATAGCCAACCCAACCATTTGGGGGGTACACAGTCTTGATATATCCCTAACTGTGTCTGCTTCAACTAGATTACAAATATGGTTATGTTCTAGGCTGTATATAAATACAAAAACCCCCATCTTGTGTTGGTCCCATGCCTACAAAAGAATAATAATATTTTTGAGCATTCCAGGCAAGTAGTTCGGGCATCAGAGCAGCTATTTTCCATCTTATCCCCTTGGAACTAAACATTAAAACTGTTCTTAGGAAATATTAGAGGTCCTTCTGACCACCTGCCTTCAACAGTCAGCCTCCGATGCTGCAGAGGAAAGTTCAAGAGCCCTCACAATGGATAGGTAAAGGTACGCTGTCCACAAGAAAAACAACATTTCTAGCTTGTATCATTGTCTTTTGCCCTGAAGCAAGAAAATGTATATCATTTCTAGATCCCTGATTATTTTTAAAACCCTAGTAAGCCTGGCTATTGCTACAATATATACAAACATTCATTTCCTTTTTTAATCCGGCTGAGCTCTTGACTCCAATAATATATTATGGCAATGACTTTTGTTAGCCTATTGTTGGCTGAAAAAAATAATTCCTTTTGTCAATTTTAGATTTGTTCTCTTCAATTTCTCTGAATACTGCCTTCCTCCAAAATTATGTCAGGAGCTAAGCAGAAAGCCTGCAGTAGATTCTCTATAAATTAATTTTCATGCACCATCTTTTTTACACAGTTATTTCTCATGTCCCATCTTATTCATCTCTATCCTGAAGTAAACTGCTCCTGTCTTTTCAATCTTACTTCATAGGGTAGTTTTTCCACTTCTCTAAGCATTCTTATTGCTAATCTTTGAACCCCTTCTTTTTTCCCTATAGTCCTTTTTGATATAAAATAAACAGAGCTGAAAGCTATGTTCCAGAGGCAGCCTACTTTACAAATAATGTTATAATACCATCAATATCAATTTATTAAAAAATCGTAACCCTAGGTTTCTTTTCTTTGTTAAACTTCACTGCTGATTGATAAGAAGGGTTTGCAGTTTGTGTTTCTGATCTATGGTTCATTTGAGCCCAGATGTAGTATAACAACATTTGTGGAATACATTTCCTAATACATGCTGAAGATGGTGGATGCATTTTTTTTTTTTCCCCTTTATACTATATAGCCTGAGAGAAACTGCACGCCCTGAACATGGAACAAGTATTTTCCATTCACTCTTGGAAGTCTGCGATGCCTCAGGCACTTTTCAAGCAACATCCTTTCATTTCACATAGAGAGAGCCAACTGATCTCCTGGAGTAAAACCAGGTCCCCAGAGAGCACCCAAGCCCCTCTTTTGACAACAGGCAGTAAAATTTACTGGTATTGACCATGTCCATGTAATAACTCACAGGTGTTGTCCTTGCCTTTTTGTATGGTAGCAATTCAGACTGAATGCTGCAAGCGCAATGGAAATTGTGCCTGGAGCACTACCTTTCACCAGAGAGCTATCATTAGATCTGTAGGAGATCTTCCACTCATTGCTGTGTTCATGAGTTCAGTTTATTCTTCATAAACCAAACATGTTATGTTGTTTTCCAGATTATGGAAGTCAATTTTACGTTAAGGTACTCTGCCCTAACAGCAGAATGTACCTTCTCTGGGAACAATTTGTTACTGAGGACAAACATCTTATCTGTGGGATCAAGTAAAATGTATGTTCCTGACCACTAGAACTAAAAATGCTCAAGTCCTGTTACATGTTGGTGGGAAAATACTTCAAAACACACTTAAACATTTAATCAAAGAGGTTTACGAAACAAAGCATGCGCTAGGTGAGAGTAAACTCTACATTATTTAATGTAATTCTTTATATTGAATTGCAAATTTCTTCAGAGCAATCCTGCACAGAGCTTGGTGCCTGCCTACTGCATGTCAGGGCCATACATAAGGGTGGGGAGTACAGGTGACTAAAGAAGATTGCTTTGTGGAAGCAGATTATTCATCCTCTGAATTCCTACCTCCGATGTATGAAGGAAAAATGCAACCCTGTGTAGGCTGACTTGATAGAGCTGAAGCAGGAGTAAAAAGAGTCTGTGACCAAGTAGGAATTACTATGATGAGTAACACCTTTATTATTAGAGAGGAGAAAATATTACTGTAAAATTGAAACATATTGTTAGGTGGGTGAAAGTGTCTGTATTTCTCTCTTACACAAAAAGGTGAGACAAAGAGAGGCAACAGCTATTTTCCTCCAACATTCTTTGGAAACTTATTCACATGCAGAGATAAAAGGGTATGTCTAAGTCATCTTTGAAATCCTTCTTGTTTCTCTCCCATTTAAAGTCTCAAAGGTCCAAGTCCCTCCAAGGACAGCCTTACAACTCTTCTAAAGAGAGGAGTAGGACAGGAGAGCCACATTTGACCCAGGCTAATCCCCTGAATCCTCCAAGTAACAAGGCAGGTGTCCTGAGATTGCTGCTCTCCTTTTATCCAGGTGATGGGCAGCGTAGTTCATGAATCATTTTATCCGCCTATGTCTATATGAAGTTCCTAAGGAGATGATTCCTATCCTAACATTATCCTAAATACAACTTAACTAACTTGAAAATAAAGAACATAATTGCAGCCTATCAGGGATTTTTGAATGAAAATCAGAGATCTAAATTATAATCTACATGTCAGCTTTGCATTAGGATGTTAATGCTGCCCAAATGCTTCACACTGGATTCTACCAATAGCTACACCAATGTTAGCGCTTTTCTGTAGCATTCAAGTATTTCAAACAATCTTAAAATAAGCTGAACAGATTAATCTCCACTTCTGTTTCATCTATGGCAAACAGTACAATTCTTTGTTAGGAAGAATTTTTGCTTCCTAATAAGAATTAGATAGAGCTGTTGGCTTGCAGGGATTTTGGGGAGTTTGGTAAGATTGTCAATCACACAGGGATCCCATTTTATTACACCTCAGATTGTGGCAACTCTCTGACTTTATGACTGGAAAAAAGCTTAAATTGGGCTGTACTTTATGTCTGCAACTGCTTTCTACTTTTCCTTTGTTCCTTCCAGAAACAGAAAGCCTGTAATATAATAATTGTCATTTTTCCTGATAGACAGTTTTTACATAAAAACCCTAGAGAAAACAAAATTCTTCATCTCCTTTTCCTACTGGAAATTAGTGAGCAATTTTTACCAAGTATGTCTGAGCTGTTGCTGAATGTCTGTGGCCCTCTGGCTTGCTTGTCAGAGGTTTGACACAGTCACCATGGACCAGAATGGAAGTCCCACCTAACACTGTGAATATACTTATTTCATAAGCAATTTTTGGATACTCCTCACATGAAGTCATAAAAGAGCATCAAGCTCTACCTTCCAGGTCAAGCAGCCATTCATTAAAGTCACTTGTCAACACAGGGCTTCTGGCAGAAACTTTGCCCTCTCCTTCCTGGTTATTTCACTTCAGCTGAGCATTTTTCCCACTTGTCTTTCACTTTTTCTTATTTCTGAGGAGGTAGCTTATTCTCACGCATTCTTTCCACTGTAAAGCACTTAAAAAGAGAGAGACTGTTGTTGAGATGTTGCTAAATCTGTAAAAGCTGCAGTATGGTGCTTGATAGCAGCAGAAATTAAGTGCTATCTGATGCTCAAACCAAAGTACTGTCAAGGTAAATTATAGGAAACCTTATGAAAAAGAGGCACTTTGGGGTACTTTTGCATACTTTTGTATTTTGTGCATCTGACATTTTACATCTTTTTTTTTTTTTTTTTGCAAATCCAGAAAAAACTTCTGGTGAACAAATATTCATTTAGAAATATAAAAATACATATTCCAAGTACCAAATGTAGCTATGTGTCAACTTCACATCCATTCTACTGCACAGTATCTAGGACTGCTGTTTGGTGGTGGGCTTTTTTTCCCCACTATGCTTTTTCTTCACATTTATACACAGCATCTGGCTATATTTTGTAGTATTAGAAAATATGAGACCTATTTATCAATGCCTTGTACCATCTGTAGACATTTTATTTGTGCAAACTGAATGCAGAACACAGATCTTCTCCAGAGTGTTTGACATCAGAGCTCATAAATCAGATTTTGTATAATTGCAGTTGTTCTTAAAATACTAGCATATGTACATATATTTATATAAAGAAGGCACCATAGGTACAAGTGAATCTTTGTAGGTTTGTAAGCACAGAGGCATTTGTAAACAGTAACAAAAGCCTGAGTTTCCAGAACATACCACTTGATACAGTTCAATATGTGAGATTTCATATCCTCCTGTAAAATAAAATCAAAACCAAACCCCCCAAAAAGCCCCACACAAAGAAATTGAAATGCACAAACATACACCTTTGGAAATTATTTTGAAAAAAACGCCAGCTCTTAAAAATGTTTTTCTCCAGACAGAAATTTTATGTAAAAATTTAATGGAATACCTCACCCTGTTCTTGCATCCTTGGTTTTCAATATTCTTACCAAAGCAAGTGTAAGAGTGCACGAGAGAGGATGCAATCTGAATTATATTCTTTCCATAGGTTCAGTGGAATCAGATAGATTGGTAGCTCTTCAGATAAACTTCAAAATATTTGCTTTATTGCTGAAGATGTATCTCTCTTGCAGGAAGAGAGAAGAGGGGAATAATTTATCTGAGTGATAGGCAAGAGACAAGAACAGTTACTTCAGTGATTAGTAGACACTTCCTGTCTAGGTTGGAAAAATAATCCTCTGCTATGGATTGCCAGCCTCAGGCAAGTCACGGTCCACAGTACACCTTCTGATTTAAACAGAATTCTCTAGCATAATGTGACATTGTCATAAAATGACAGAGAGACGACCGAGTTTCTAATATGCTGGGACATTATCCTAAGGCCTGAAAATTTCAAGTTCACCCAAACGAAGATGCAAACCATGTCACAAGGGATATGGCAATGGTGAGGGTGATATGGCAATGGTGAGGGTGATGAAAGCAACAAGCCAGTACTTAAACATGTGCTTTTTTTCTAAGTCTGTTATGTGCCTGCATAGAAACCATGTCGTCAGTTTCCCAAACTTTAGAATTGATAAAATTGAATTATCTTTCTAGGAGATCTGCGCCAAGATCAGTAAAAGGTCTATGTAATAATATTATTACCCGCAGCATGAGGATCACAGCCATAAAAATCAATATGCATACATTCATCTACATGTGGCACTGACCAGTCAGATGCATCTACTGTCATTTTAAAGGTACTGAAATACCCTCTATGGTCTTCAGCTTCAGCTCCAAAGATCATCCAGAAGTCATATAGTATGAGGAATCTAAACAGGCACTAGATGGCAATGTTTAAGTCCCCCCATCCCACCTTTTGTGGCCAAAATAACATTTCGTTCAAGTTCATTTTAACAAGAAGTTCCTGTTAATGCTTTATTTTTCTAACAGGT